>KZ505819.1:463071-476505 GCA_002844005.1 Limosa lapponica baueri
CTGGCAAGGCTCGAAAACACTAAAACCTTGAATCCCACAGAGCCTGGCTGGCTATAAAGTAAATATTTTCACAAATTCAGATACTAGAGTCTTCTAGAAGTGCGATTTTCCCCAGCATTAGAAGAAAAGTTAGTCCTGTGTCTCTCAACCCAGGACAGTGGACTTCTAGTTTTTGGCCATTATTGCTCATCTTGATGAACATATCTCTCTTCCGAATACTTAGCAGAATGATGGTGACAAATCTTGTGCCTTGACTCCCACTTTTTTGTACCATTGCAGCTTTAGGGGGGAGACAGAGGCTCTGAGTGAGCCTAGCTCTGCTGCTCACTTTGTGGTAGGTTAGATCTGACAGCAGATGGAATCCCTGAGGCATGTCAATTTAATTTTAGGTTGTGCGTGTAATGCACATGTTGCCAATTACTGTGGTGTATGATGTCTTTCTAGGAAGGAGGTCTTTCTGTCTCCCACTGGGTGAACATGCTAAGGATAAATTTTGCAAAAGTTATTAAATCTGGGCTCAGTCATGTCTTAACAGCCTGCATTAGAAGGGGAATATCTTTCAAGGGTTATTTCTGATTCTCTAGATTCCTCTCCTATTACTCTCTTAGCTAGTTTCTTAGCAATAGGGCATTCAAACTCCCAGGGAACAGAGCAAAAGCTCCAGGTTTGATGTGGTTGTGCAGTTTCAGTCAAGCAGGGGACTTCAAGCTTTGTTTGTTAGAACCTTATGACCACAGTTCTGAGGAAAATTGAAAACCATAAAACAGGCTCTCAAACAAGTGTTCAGATGGATAGATTGATGGCAGCAGCTACCTAACTCCTCAGCAGAAAAAAAACCAGAAGAGCCAGGTAGCTAAATCAGCGTCCAAGTCAATCTGAAACGACTTTTAGATGCAGAGCAGCTTCAGGCAGCAAATTTGCCTGGGAAGGAGGAAGAGGTGATGTTTTCTAACCCAATTCTTCTAGCCACTGGGAGCAGTGGAAGGAAGCTCTGCCTACGAGAGCAAGGCAAAGCATTTTCCAGATAATCTGTGGTGATTGTCTAACTGCTGGGTGATTTGTTCTTTAATCGAATGTCATACCTAATTCTTGCTTTATGTTCTTTATTCTGAAAAGACATTCACTGTTTTCCTCTGTTCCGTCACTTCTGGAAGCCTCCAGTCCAGCGTACTGCATTGACTTGACTCCACAACCACACCAGTCCATCACAGATGAGACTTCCAAATGAAACTTCCACCAGACTTCCTTTTATCATGAGGCTATAAAAGTCAGGATGATTATCTTTTTGATTAATATATTCATGATACAGCACCCATACTTCCCGATTTTAAAGTGTCCTACAGATACCACAAAAGGTTCAAATAATTGCGTCCCCTAATGTTGCCATTTTTTTAACAGCACAACAGGTAAGACAACAGCATGAGATAAGACACTTTTATTGTATAAATGTAAACTTAATTGTTCATTTTAAGTGTACATTCATAAGTTCCAGTTGGTCTCACAGTCAGAGACCACAGACACAGTCCCTGACCCACTTCACACACTGACACAGATGTAACTCCAGACGCCTGTTATCTGAAGAGCTAATAGTCTATCAGTCATGAGCAGTTCAGATGTTACCCTTAAGCCGTATATGGTGCCTGTGGTCCTGGCCAATCCAAGACGTTGAAGCTAGGCTCTCTAGAGCTCATACCTACAGTTTGACTGTTGCAATAGGGAAAAATAATAAATCCGTATGTGTAACATGTAACTCATACTGCAGCCAGCCTACAGAGACATTGTGGCTACAGAATACCAATAAAAATTAAAACAGAACAACTTCTATTTGCATATAAGATAAATGAACATTTGAAAATATCTATACATAAAAATGTAAAGAATTATTTTGAAAATTCCATCAGTATTAAAGCATTTAATCCCTTATTTTCAAACTGCTTTTTGCAACAAAAGCCTGGGTGTGGACATTGACTCAAACCCAAATTCTGAAACATTCAATCTTGACTGTAAACCCTTCAGCAGGATCATGATTTTTGCTTCTGAATACTTGGATATTTGTTTGACCCTTGCAAGACACTCACTGCTCTGTGTCTGGAAATAAAGTAAAAAAGTAAGACATCTGTCTTCTGATTTGCTGACATGAGGGGAGCAACCAAGCACCATCTAGACACCATATGAATGCATTAAGCTAAGCTTCACCACTGCTGCAAAGTGTAACTCTAAACACTACACTTCTTGCTGCCGAAAGACCCCTTTCCACAAGTTCCCAAGTTTTACAAGAAAACGGGCAAGATGCAAACTATGTTCAAGTCCAACTTGAATCTGACCCAGTTGGAATAAGAGAAGAGAATAAATTGCCACCCACACACAGTTTGCAGCAGGAAATAAAATTCAATTGTTTTATTTATGTATATTTATTTCTTTATAAGTATCTGCATTGTCTATTACCAGAGAACGGGTGTCTGCTTGTTAGTCTGGGGAAAATAGAGCAACTTATTTTGAATACAAATATTCTTTTGCTTTTTTCATTAATTAGTATCTTTGAGCCACAATTTCCATAAATTTTGCTGGCACAAAGGATTCAGACACCAGATTTGAAGGACGGATATGTGAGTATTTGTGGAACCAAGAATTGCAAAAATATTCATTGGAAGTACTACTCATACATCTAATCAGGAAAAAGGAATACTGCCAGGCAGCCAGTCCAACCAGTGATCTCTTGAAAAGCAAATAGTGGCTGTTCACAAACAATTTATATAGCAAAGATCATCTGGACAACATAAACACTATAATACTCTCATATAGAAAATATTTGTTCATTAATTTGACTAATTTTGTATTATGCTTTAAACAAACATTCTGAATATATTTTTATTTTCTCAACTTTTGCCAACTTCAGTTACATATTGGTGTATCTAAGCTACAGGCACAAACACTAAGCCAAATAGTGTGTGTCTTGATATGCTGTGGGTATAGATACATTGGTGGTAAGTAAAAACAGTGGCTGGTTTGAATAAAGGGTTTTGATTCATTTTCTTACTCATCCTAGATCACAAGTGCTGTTGATTTTGGTGTGTTTTCAAGACATTGTATCTAGAACACTGTCTTCAAGTAAGCAGATATGTGACTTAAGTTGTTACTGTCAACTGATTCCATGACAAAGAGATTAAAAATAAAAGAAAACAAGAAGAGGTTCTCAGTTGGAAATATTATGAAGTAGCCTATACTGTAAAGTGGTCAGACAAGTCTTTCGTACAACTGTATTTTAAAGGCAACTCCCATTTTGGAGCAAATTCCCCTTCAGCAAATCACTCCTCACTTCACATCAGCAGAAAAGGTGGAAGAGTTAAATCCCAAATTACTTTTCTCAACTAGTTTGTCAGCATTTTGAGGGATTAATCCTTTCCAGGATCCAAAAAACATGAAACTATCCCATAGATAATTGAGAAAAACTGCGAGGTCTACCCTCCAAACCAGGAGCTCCCCACAGGTCACAAAATGGTACATGAATGCAGCCATGTGTACACCTCTTCATACGTGTATATCCAGGCAGGAATTACTGCTCTTAGCAATGCCAATTTCAGGGATGGTACATATTCCCAACAAGACTCTGTAGCTCTTGTTCCTGACAGCAGCAACATAAAAACCATCAAAGATGGATACACACTATCTCGGAAATCAAGAGCCAGACTTCATATGACTTAATCACCTTTCAGTGCCCAATAATATTTTTTTTTCTAATCAAAAGTACAAAGAGCCAGGTTATAAATTCAGGATGAGTTGGTTTAAAAGTCCTTTGTATGCCTATAGGAAGAAATACTACAGTATTCTAAATACTGCTCAAATCTCCATATGAAGTGAATAATTTCACCATAAATATAGTTAAGCTATATTTCTGCATACGCTTTTTTCATTTATGTGATATGTTTTTGTTTATATAAATACACAATTTAGTCATGCAAAGACATTTCAGTATTTGAACTGTTTGTAAACTGCTCCTTTTCAATCTATTACATAAAATTTCTTACCTGTGTTCCAAGAATTTGTTCTGCAATGAGTTTTTGGCTCTGAATAAGGAAAGCAACCTTTGTTAGGATCAAACCTAAGGTTTTTATAGCTATATTAAATCAACTGGTTTTAATGGCATGCTTTTCTGCTTTCATATCTAGATACCAAAAAAAACCAAAAATGGGGGGTGGGGAGGGAATCTCCCATGAAGATCTCCACGCACCACATAAGTAAAATATTATTTATATTAAGGGCTACTACCAGTTCGTGCTCCACTGAGATTTTCAGTAACCAGGTTAAACTGACGGTGAATACATTTTCTGTCCTCAACGCAAGCGACAGCACATGGAGAAAACAGCATCTGTGATCTTGCTTTGAATTCTGCAACTAATTTCATTATTGATGATGTTATTGAAGAGCACAATTCACTACATAGGTATTGTAATGACAGTGAGATACAAAGCTTTCCACATCTCAGTCTGACCTCTCCATCTTTTATTAGTGTAAAATCCAAATGTAGGAACTTAAAATGCAGTTTATATGATTTCTCTTACCCCCACTTGAAACTGAGGCTAATTGATGTCTTGTGATACTGCAGCTTGCTTTCTCTATAGTTAGGTTTTCATTACAGCGGTTGTGTCACATTGACTCATAGGGCTGAATATCTGAATTAGGATTAGAGCCAAATATAGAGTTGTTGTGCCATAGCTCCCTCAGCAGAGCAGCGAATTATGCTGAATGCCTGGACACTTTAATATTAGTGAATCTATGGCATTCATTTACTCATAACAAGACTGTGCTGCTGACCTAGTTTGCTTGTTAAATTAATGGAAGCTGGAGAAACTAAAAAGAAAATCCTAGAGGGGTTTCATTTCTGTGCCTACTTGGTTGGATCAGTAATTCCTTTTATTTTCATTTCTTTTCTCCTGGCTGTATAACTGGATGAATTTGTTTTAGATTATTTTCCTATTAACTAAAATTTCCCAGAGGTTCCTGGTATTTGCATTCAGCTATTTCAGTAGCAGATATAACACTGCACTGAATACACCATCTACTGAAACAATGAAGTCGTAAGGAAATCAGACACGTTCCCTACAGATGTTTGACCTAAGGCGTACTGGAGTTGCCAAATCCACCTTTGGGTCACACTCTTCTCCATCTGGAGATCTACAAACATTGGGCCAAATGCAAGGAGTGATTTATAAACTGGGTAACCCTACTAAAGTCAACTAGCAATCTTGAAGTCAAGTGCCAAAACCAATGTTGTAAGTGCTAAGAACTTGCAGCCAACAAAGACTTCAGTTGGGACTTTCTGGCACTCTGTGTCTCTGAAAATTGGGACACCATAAGTTTGGTTGCTCACATGTTAAGTTTAGAATTTTGTCTTCGGAGTTCTGACTTTCAAACCCGTATTTACACCTCCAGGTTTAGCCAAACCTCTCTTGATCTTTTGTCTCCCATATTCTCTACAGTGGCAGGAATGGGTCAGAGAAATATACCAGTGCTGGGCAGAATTGTATCCAGCATATCTGCTTCATTGCTTGGCCATGAGATTGCATACAAACTGGCATGACTGGCAGATGGGCTGCCTCTCTTGTTTGTCCAACCCCTTCTGATGGATCTCATTGCTCTCACAGGACCGCCAGCAGTAATGAGAGCCTTGCCCTTACGGTCAACTTTATCCACGTTCATTCTACTTTAACAAGATCACCATTGAAGGGGACCTACCCACTGCATCCCAGGAGAACAAGGTAGTATGTGCCATCTACCTAGGACTGAAAAATCTGTCTCATTAAAATCACAGGTAACTATATAATAGATGTTTCCCTCAAACTCGAAAGACACAAAATCCCCACCTTGTAAGTAATACAAGATCTCAGTAAAGAAGATGAAAAGTCTTAAACTATTATGTGCCAGAGGAAAAGAGCAGGTGACTTCATGGATCACAGGGATTCTGAGTAAATTGCACTAAGCACTGAGTCCTCCTTGCTGACTATTTTATACTGAGTGAAATCTTTGCAGAAAGTTAGTGTTGTTTCCATAATGCGATAACCGGACTGATACCAGTTCAGTGGAAAGGTTATATTCAGGAATATTAACAACTCCGTCTGTTTTCCCCTTTCATTTTCCCCAACTGATGCAATTGCTTTTATTATGTTTTATGTAGTTTATAGATTTGATTAGGTACATTGGAAAGTTAAGGAAACTCTGAGCCGTTTGGTTAAACATTTCCTTTGTGGTGCAGGAAAAAGGGAGTTTGAAAACACTGTGTCACTATGAGTGTTCTTCCTTCCCCATTTTGAAAATCTAGTTTTCCTTTTTGCAGCACTTTGAAATAGGCTTATTAATCCACTGAGGGAAATAAACAGCTGGAAATAAACATTTCCCAACTGCTGGAGAAATACTAACTGTTTCCTAAGCCATATCCAAATGGTCACCAAATAAATGCATAAGGGAAAACCAGCTCTTGGCCTGGATCTGTGCCTGTGCTAATGAAGAAATCAACAGTAGAGAGCTAGCTGAGTCATTCTTCTTTAAGGATCATCAAATATCCAGCCTCTTAATTATTTCTTGGTTGCTAAGACCAACAGCCAACACTGTGCTCAGAGCCATACAGGGCAGCCTTCACCACACAGTCTAAATTTGGCATACCAACAGTATCCAGCAACTCGCTGGATGCTCAGTAGACATCCAGCAATGCACTTGATGGGTGGTGAAAGCCAGAGCTGTTTGTAAAGTGCTAGAGAAGTTGTTTTCCAAGAGAAGTGCATTTTAAGGAAGAACACGAGAAAGAGTACACAATAGGCACCGAAAGAATTGACTGACAGTTCGAAGGAAAGTGGTGAAAGATATTCTGAGATCTGTGATTTCTTCTGCCACAGATGATGTTATTTTTCATGTTCTTTTCAAGAATGCTTACGTAAACCAAGTTTCACGTGTGTAAATAAATAGTTAGGGAGAAGAACCTGTAAGCCCATAACCAATATAGTTTTACTCATAATGCAAAATTTCCTGTCTGAAGTGGAAAAAAATCATCACACGAAAAAATCCATCCTTTAGGCCTCATGATAGTACAACAAGCCATGTTAAGCCATGAGCACATCGCAGTGAGACCAGCCGAGCGCCAGCCTGGAAGAGTCACCAGCATGACACTGCAGGTGGTCTCTGTACACAGCAGAGGCAACCAGCAGAGAGGAAAACCTGCAGGACAGAGGTGGCTGTGCCTGGAGCACTGAAGTGGTCTCAGCAGCCTCTGTAAATTTGGGAAGAAACACAGAGGGTGGTTATTTGTGAGGTTTCAGAGTTCAACTAATGAGGGATGGAAGAGCCTGAAAGAGGCTTTTCCTGATCAGAGGAAGAGTCCCTCAGCCCTACACAGTTGTGTATTGCTGACGGCTTTCTTCATTCTTTGAAGTGCAGTACAGTCCTTCCTCTGGATGTGTGTCTGACCAGCCTCACTGGCTACTGCAGGTGAGGATGGACAGCAGGATCCTGAACACACTCGTCAGTATGTGCTTATTCCCTAAGGGTAGCATTTAGCACACAGACCCCCTTCTACCTAATATAACTTTAGATGAGATCTGCTCTTACCTACTTTAATATTTCCTTATTGGGAAGTTTTCTCCTCTGCTTTCTGAAAATATACCTGAGATTTTTCTGTACCCTGGTGCTGAACTCCTAGAGAATAAATAGATAAAGAAAGAGCCTCAAAAGAATTTACAAGACATATATAAACTGAAATATCTTCACATGCACTTGGCAGAAATCCATGCTGTGTCTGGACAACTCCTGAGTGGAAAAAAGGTTGTTAAATAGATTAATCATTCACCCATAACATGTGATTTGAGCAGCTCCAGTTAGAAGCCAAAAGGCCAGAAAGAGAAAAGGTGTCACGATGAGAGAAAGGTGGTAATTATATGGAGTGTTTGGAACAAGGGAAGGAAGCAAGAGGATGAAGAGATGAATGAATTCAGAGACTCAGAGAAAGACAGATTTGTGGTGAGTTTCATTCTGGAAGAAACTAACTTGAATTTGATGCAGAAGGCCAAAGGGTAGACAAAATAAGGCCACGTCAAAATAGGGTAAACAGGTCCAGTGATGTGACAAATAAAATTACAGTTGCAGCAACATGTGGGCAAACTAAATGGAGCTGAATAAGAGGCAGAAATACAAATTGAGAAATGAGATGGGCAGGGCAAGAACTCTAGCAACACTGAGAAAGCAAAAATAAGACAGGAAGAAGTATTAACATATGCAGGAAAAAAAAAAAAAAAGAAAAAAAAAAGAGGAATATTGCCTGAGAAATAAGGATTGAAGAAGGAAAAAAAAAAAGGAGGAAAACTGGGCATCAGGTCACTGGTACAAAGCCCATACATCTGTTGAAAAAACAGTAACAATTTTCTCCTCAACTTACCCTAGTATAAAACACAGAAAAATAGGGACAGAAGACAAAGCAGTAAAATAAAACTAACCGAAATTAAATATAGACAAAAAATGATAGTGGGTCTCAGCAATGTGGATTTTGTGGCTGCAGCAAAGCCATCAGTAGGCCTAATTTGCTTCTCACAACTTCTGCTGTAAAGCTAGAATAGCTCCACTTGATTCAGCCAAGTCGAATTGCTGTAAAATAGATGAATAAGCCCATAAACTCAGATTTCATTATTCCACACGTATAACCTAAAAATATTGTAAATCAAATGCAAGTTCCATCACCAAAGACTTAGTAAAGACAGAAGGCAAGTTAAAAATCAGGAGAAGAGAGATGACATTCGTCCCTTGGAAAATAGTTGAGATGCTGCATATGACCAGATGTATGCATTCTGCCACTAAAACTTTGCAAAACAGTTCTCTAACTGTTCAAGTTGACTCATTCCTTAGAAGGTAAAAGAAGAATGCAGAACCAATAGACCTTGCAAACAATTTAACTCCTTAGTGGTGACAAGCTCGGTAGACAAACTTTTGATAATCACTGCCACTGATCAAATTATTGCTTTGCTTTATTTTTCAATAGCTTGTGTGTCAGGAACTATAATACTAGTATAAACGTTTTTGCATGTTTGGTGCAATATCAGACCCCAGTAAAGCACAGACATAAGGTGTAGGGGGAGTCAGCACTAGTAGCTAAGGCACAGATGGAGGAAGGAACAGCCTTTTTTTAGTGATTTACCATGTTCTCATTAGGTATAACTGGCAGTGGAATTGCAGCCCCAGAGAACAGTCTAAAGGGAGATGGCTGGAAGTGGCAGAGCCGAAAGCGCATGACAGGGATTCTGGAGCAGCTTGGCCTAATAAAGGGCAGAGCCAAACAGCTCCAGCACAGCACCGTGCTGAAGCCACTGTTCTGCTCTCAGGCCTCATGCCAATAACCCTGCAGGGCGCTGCCCTGCGTCACGTAAACGTGTCTGCTGGGTATCCCTGGCACGGTGCTGCACCGAGCAGTATGGGCAAATACAAACTTTCATCGAAAGCTATGAACGCTTCGGGGCAGCTCATTGTGGGTTTTTTTTTAAATTCTGCTGGATGCTGAGCACATTTCATCCTCTCCTTGATTTTAAATAAGGTAAACCTGACTATGTAAAACAGGTCAATGGCTTAGTTTGTGTCTCCCGGACTCAGAAGTGATTCTTTCTAAGACAAGTAGAGCTTCCTTTGCTGCTGCAGCTCTCTGAGCAGTTAAATATGCATGTGGCCAAACTCAGTCCTCGTAAAACCCAATTGACTTCATTCAAAAAACTCCTATAAAGATGACTGATGTCATTGGAGTCCCACCAGGGATGAATTTGGCCCATGCCATTCCTCCTGTTTAGTCATTGCATAGGAATGTAGAGAAGAAATGCATGCTGGGCTCTAGGACTCCATCTCTCAACAAAACTGCCAGGGCTGAAAAAGAATTACACGTGAATATAAATTTGTCTTGCACACTCCATTAGATCTTCCACATCAGCCACTGCTTTCAGCTGCCCAGGTACAAATCAGAATATCTCCTTTCACCACTGAGGGCTGAGCAGGAGTTTCTACACAAGTGTGCCAGGCCTCTTGGGAGCAAAAGCAGCAGCATTATCCCCAATTTACAGATGAAGAAACCAAAACAGGGAGCTGAAGTGATTTGCTTCGGCTCACATGTGGTGACAGAGGTAGAAGAGGTACTGAAACTTAAGTACTTATGGCTCCTCGCCACTTAGGCCATGTATTCCTGTGATATATCTTTTTAATTTCCCTCTCCTTTCCCCATCTCCCTTCTCCCTTGCCCCCAACCCCATCAACATTGTCTGTAGCCACACAACTGGGAAGCTGGGATTAATCCATCCCTAGGGAAACTGGGATTAATATACAACTCATGCGGAACCTTTAAAAACCCAATGATTTGTGGTTCCCTTTTCAGAGGCACATGTAATCCACAGCTGAAAAGTAACTATTTGGTGTTGCAGTGCACATTCTGAGAGAGGCTTTTGCTCTGTTTTATGAATGTACACTGAAGACCCCATCTGACAGGATTTTTTCCTGCATCCAACAAAAAAACAGGCCGAGTAGGCTGTGCAGAATCAGGCTTTTGTGGAGTAGTAACAGTTTATGGGCAGAAAAAGAATGACTGGAATGCAAAGGGGGGGAAAAGAGAGAGAAAGATGTGCCAAGACATCTTTACATTTTCTCCTGTAACTGGAAATGGTTAAAAAAAAAAACAAAACCAAAAGATCTGTTTTTCCCTTGTAAATCTTGCAGGAAGAGACAACTAGAGTCAGGTGCCCTCGTTTTTACTCTTGCAAACTCCCATTCAGTGATGTTTTTATGATGAAAATGCAAAATTTAAAGCAACTGTGAAAACAGAATCAGCTCTCAACTGGCAGATAGAGGCCTAAGTAAGTTTTATTCGCTGGATGACTGTCAGATTAAAACACATGCAAAGAGAGAAAAGAAAAAGAAAGAAAGGGGAGGTAATTAATCATTTAAATTATTTGTGATCCTGATTCAAAAGGCACATTTCCCGTCTAATTCCTTTCATTTATTTTGGGGGTTAGTACGACTTATCTCTTCTGACTGTCATGATTTCATCTCTTCTTTGCTTTCCTTGGAATCACTGAACTGATACTGCCTAGCAAAATTCAAAACACTGGAGGGAACAGGCGAGCTGTTTAACAGTGCAGCTGAGAGCATGACCAGAGAGATAGCCTTTGTTTGCACGAGGTTGAAAGTGGCCTTCTGGGAAGAGGAAATACACACACGTATATGAGTAGTACAAATGACATTAAGAGGCTGTGTGTGCATCCTGTGCTCAGAATGTACACGTAGTTTTAATACATCTGTAATTCTGATTATGTCAGTTCTGGGGATTTATTTTTTTTAATTGCACATAAAAATACATGTCCAAGGAAATTCTTGGCAGGCGGATCACCAGGCTTCAGCCTTTACAGATGAAACGCTTCTCATGCCCAGCTGGGAGGAGCAGTTTCTCCACCTTTGCGACCCCGCAGTTATAATGGTTCCCAGGAACCAGTAACTGACACGGTTTCTTACCTCGCCACGGGTGTTTCAGTATCCCAGTGTTAATGAGATGGTGGAGCAACCGTGGGAAAGCCTCAGTGGAGTTACCCTCCCTGCATCCCTTCCTCCCTCCCTTTGGACCCGACTTGGATTTCTGCCTCATAGTCACGACCTCTGAAAACTCCGAGTGACGGAGCCCTTCACTTTGTCCCTCCACGACAGGACCCCGGGAGCATCCCTATTCCTTTACTCTGTGCCATGAACGACACAAGAGAGACGGTGAAGTTCATCGCGACATTTTCTCTCCGAATCTCCCTTTAGAAGAAATGCACATTGCGGGGGGGAGAGGGGAGAGAATACGAGACGAACCACCCAGCCCTTGGGCTGGCAGTTCACGCCGTGTCAGTGCTCGGGGCTGCAGGTCCCTCCTCGGAGAGGCGCGGGATACCGTGCCCCTTATCCCAGCAGCGGCGCACGCCGGCGGCAGCCGGGAACCGCCCGGCGCGCTGGCGGGGGAGGGTGGCCTTTTCCAAGGAGAGCTCCGCAGGCAGCGACCCGCGCGGGGCGAGGCGACCGCTCCCGCTGGGCTTGCGCAAGGAGAGGCAGCTAAACCCCAACGGAGAAGCCGGGGGTGGCGGGGGGAACCTTGAGCGGCAGCGCGAATTGCCCCCGAGAGACGCTGCCGAGAAAACGCAGCCCGATCCGGCTCGGCAAAAGCGAGGCCAGAACAGCAAAAGGATTCTCCTTGCTCCTGCCGGGCTCCGCGCAAAACGCGCCCGGCGGAGCGCCGCCCAGAGCTCCGCGCTCGTCCCACGGTGTCGAAGCGCGGAGGGCCAGCCCAGGCCTGGGTGATTTCACTCCCACACCCCTTGCTTGTGCCGAGCGGTTGGTTTTCAGACGCCTTTTAAGACAAAACCAAAAAGCCTTTACGCGGTGTGGAACGCGAGTGGCGGGTGGGAAGCAAAGCAAAAAGCAAGCTGGCTTCAAACTCTGCCCATTTCGCAGCCTCCGGAGCGGGATGGACGCAGAGGCGTCATCTGGGCACACTGCACTTCCCAAGGGCTTTCCCACGCCGAAGGTGAACTCCGCAGCCCCTCCGCAGCAAGTGCGTTTAAATCAGTTACGATGCACTCGAATCGGTGTCCAATAAAAAATTGACGGGAGAACCTCCCCTTACATTAAACGACTTACAACCGCAGCTTTTTCCCCTGTCGTTGATAGGATTCCTTGACCAAATAAAGAAATACTTTCTAAAAGCGGAGCGGGGAAGGGGGCAAAAGGAACCGCTTTGGACCGAGGGGCTTTGCGGCTTCAAAGCATCCGCGCTTCGGCCGCGCAGGAACGGCGGGGTACGTGCGAAGTTCCTGGGAACGCGTCGCCGCGCTAATTTGCGGGAGGCTTTTCTTATCGCGGGGGGAACTGGCTTGTGACGGGGGGGGGAAGGGGAGAGAAGAGGGTTTAGGGTTTGCCGAGGGGACGAGAAAGGAGGGCAAGAGGCGCTTCAAAGGCTCAGGCGGATCCCCTAGCCCTGGGCGCTCTCCCCCGTCTCCATCCAAAGCGGTTTCGCAGTGGAATAAACATCTCTGATCTAAGACAGCTGCCGGGAATCAAAGGCCGCCCCAATCAGCGCTGAACCGGCCGAAGATGCGACTGAAAAATGCCCGCTCCTGACAGGAGAAGGGAAGAGTGTGCGAAGGCGGCTCTCCCCGCAGCGCCTTCAGGCTGTGAAAGCAGCAACAGTTTAGCCATTATTCATCTGATTTGTTTTATAACACTTCTGACACCTAATCTTATCAGCTAATACCCAAGATTTAGTTACCTAGGACGATTTTTTTTTTCCACCCTAGCAGCACAATTATTTGACTCCCCGCAGATGTTTACTTTTGCCAGCCTAAAAAAAAAAAAAAAAAAAAAAAAAAAAAAAAAAAAAAAAAAAAAAAAAAAAAAAAA
>KZ505819.1:485391-502051 GCA_002844005.1 Limosa lapponica baueri
AAAAAAAAAAAGTGGGGGGAGGATGGAGGGAGGGATCTGCTCCCTCCGGAAGGATTTTGGGATCGCAAGTTGTTCTCCCTCGCTGAGAAGATCCTGCGAGAGGATCCCAGGAGCCGTTTACCTGTGAGGGGTCCACCCCTGTGTTAGCGCCGCTTCCTCCCCCCGCCCCAGCATCACTCCCGGTCCCTACTTGCCGTCCCAGCGCCCCTGACCTCTGTGCCTTCCTCCCGTCCCTGCTCCCACGGCCCGGGACCGTCTCTCCCCGCACCTCAGGAAGGGTTCCGCGGCGTGCGAAGTCCCGCGGATGCCCCGCGGATCGGGAGCCGCAGAGACCTGCTTAGGGGAGTCAGACTACCCGGACGAAGAAGGCAAAGCAAAACAACCCTTCAAAGAAAAAGGTTAAACGTGCTTTATAATTAATCCTGAGGCCGTAATCTCCTTGCTTATTTGTTTTTCTATTCATCCATCCATTCACACTCCTTTAGATCCGTGAAGGGGGAAAAATTGCTTGGGTGTATTACATTGTCCCGAGGAACCAGGGTAATATAATACGCTAGCGAAGACAGATCCGTCAGGATAAGAGGGGACCGTGCTCAGGGACACACATGTGGTTTTTTTTTTTTTTATTATTGTTCAGTGTTCAGCTGCCGTTGTTACACTGATTTTTGCCCATCTCCGAAGGAAAAACAAACAAACAAACAAATAAATAAATAAATAAAATCAACAAAAGAGCGACAAGAAAACACTGCGCTATCATCCTGCAGGATAAGCGCTCGTGAACACGACAGTAGCGTGGCGAAGCAAGCCCTAGCACTGCCATTTCATCCCCAAAACGTCCGTATTTCTAAGGAGAGTCTGGGGTCCAATACCGCTCACTGCTCTGGGCAGGCGAAGAGATTTTCGTTCCCTCCTTTTGTAAACGAGTGGCATTTTTATGAGGCAGAGGCGAAGCAAAGACGTTCCCTCATCCCGGCTTCTTCAGTTCTCTCTCATTTCGTGCTATTATTTTCTTCCTTTCCCTCTTTCTTTCTTGTTACTCTCCCCCTTCTCTTCTTGCCTCCCCCCCCAAAAAAAAAAAAAAATCCCAACCCCAAAACCTGACACTTTTATTTCCGTTCCTGAGGTCTAAATATCGAGAGTGTGATCCTGTGCCCGATTCTCTAAGTTGATGCCTTCGAATAACTTTGCATTTTCAAAAATAGTTTTCAAGTTTTGTTGTCAGAACACGAATGTAGGATCCCCAAGTGTCCCTAAACCAAGAAACAGACCGGAGATGTGCTCTTCTAACCGGAGTTTTCGCTTTTCCCAGAGGAAGAACCTTGGTATAGCTGGGGGTGGGTGCGTGCATTAATAAAACAAAAATCGCAATTCTCTTCAGAAAAGTAGCAGAATAGTTGAGGTGGTAAACACAACAACAGCAATGATACCTGCACGTGCTGCCTTTAAGGGAAAAAATAAAATAAAAAATTAAAAATTGCAGTTCCAGTTACAGAGACCATCATTCCGAAATAAATACTTAAACATGGAAATAAAGAGCAGTAAAAGATCTCAGTGTTTAGGGGGGAGGGAGACACAAAAAATGATTCCCACGCGAAAATGGTTTATAATCAAAGCGGGTCGTTGGGATATTATTCCATCACAGAATATTACTGGAAGCGGCAGCTGAAAGCTGCCTGGATAACATACAGTCTGATATTTACGTATTTGTTAAAAAATAAAAATATTTGGACTTGTCAACCCACTGGCGATTGAACTGAAGTTTCAGGTTAACTGTCTTGTTAAGTGCATTTGGTTTAAATATCTGCTGTTTAAGTTACGAAGGCTATGCTGTTCCAAAACCTTTATTCTCGGACGGATTTTTATGATGTCCCTTGCTAATTTGCATTATGTCAACTTGTAACGGTGGGGAACCTAATACCGGGAACGGGATACAAAACCACTATTAGCACTGACACGCAGGGAATACGCTGCGCTTTTCCACAGCGAAGATCTGCTGTCGATTAGGAATGTTACAACTTCAAGAGACTCGTAAAAAGTGAAGGCATCTGCTCCCAAAGCCAGCCACGTTTGTAGGCTTTAGACGTGACAGTGAAACCCAATTCGTTTCAAGAGAAATCTGTGGGGTGACTGGAGAGACCGGAGCCCCCATCCCTACTTCCCACCTGTAACCCTTTACCAAAACCACCCCCGTCCCCATCTTGCCCCTCCTATCTGCTAGGTGAAGGCCCCCCGGGCTGTCCCCCCCTCTCCCCGCCTTTTTTCGGGGAGTAGCATCCCGGACAGCACCAGTCGGCCACCGCACCAAGGCTGCCTCCCCTCTCCGCTCCCGCAGCGCCGGGGCCGGCACCGAGCGCTGCCGCCTCGCCCCGCCGCCGCAGGTCCCGGTGCCGGTCCCGGTGCCGGGGGGGGGGGGGGGGAGGGGGGCGGCTTCGTGCTCCACCTGCGGAACAGAGCTGGGGACACGGGGAGCGCATCTGAGGGCATTTCCCCTTCCCTCCCGTAGGGAGCTCGGCTGCGCTTGTCACCTCGTCTCCAACGAGTTACGTGTTCAAGGGCTAACCCTGCGCAGCGCAGGTACTGGGCATCGCTCCTCCTCTGGTTTAAGCTCGTGTGAATGCCGGGCATCCCTGGATGAACCTACACGGCTGCTGGCAGAGGGCTGCACAGCCTGACTGATGTTCCTCTTCCCTCCCTCAGCTGGGGCACCCGGCTTCACCTTCGGGACCCACTTAACCTTCGCAGAATAACGATTCCCGGCCCCATCCCGCAGCCAAGTGCAGGAGAAAACCCCCTTTTGCTTCCGTGGGACTTTCTCCCCACCGGGGAACGGCGCTTGTCCCCTGAAAAACCATTTATTGAGGCGAAACAAGCACTCCCCTCGCGAAGCATCAGCCGCAGGCGCCTCGCTAGGGCTGCGAGGAGAAGCGGGTCCGGCGGGGCAGGGTGGGGATGTTTGTTTGCTCGGCGGGTTTCAAGGGCTGCTTCGCCGCCCCGGAGTCCAGCAAACATCTCGCCCCCCGCAACGCGCCAGTGGGTGGGAGATGCCTGGTCAAAGCCGCCTTCGGTCGGCAAGCCCTGCAGTTCCCAAACCTCCCGGGGGAAGGGAGCGGGGGAGCAGGGCAGAGCTGCCGGATCTGCTCGCCGGCGGCTCCAAAGCCTCTCCGCGCCCGGAGCTTCGCCGGGAGGCTGGGAGCCAGCCCCGGCGGCGGGGACGCAGGAAAGAGCAGGCACAAGTGCACAAGTTCCCCCCTTCTTGCCCTCATGCCTCCCCGGCAAGGTGTCCTCCCCCCGAGGACAGGCCCCTTGGTTATCAGTGGCACCTAGGTGCTATCTAAATATTTTTTTAAAAAATTATTTTATTTTTACTTTGCTTCGTTTTGTTTAGTTTTTCCTCTTCTTGTGGGTTTGGTGTCGACCGCGGTGAAGTATTAGAGTGTGCGGGCTCTGACCGCCCCCCCTTCTACCGGGGATAAACCGGACTCAGATGGAAGCGGGAGAGCCAGAAAGGGCCAGGAAGGGCCACGGGCCCGTCGGGGCTCAGCCCGAAGCGCGCTGGAGCGCGGATGGGAAGCGCGGGGGGCGGCGGGGCGCGGAATCGGGCGGAGGCGGCAGCGCGGACGCTCCCGCACCCGCTTTCCCAAACTGGTCCCCCTGCCTCTCTCCCGGCCCCCAGGTCGCCCCTCAGGTCCCATGTAGCCTTATTATTTTAATAGCTGTTAATGACAAGAGACGGAAGAATAGCGGCAAACAAAGCGGATGGAAACTGCTCCCGCAGTGCGAGTAAACGCTCTTCTGATAGCAACTCCCGCCCCCATCCTCCCTGCCCTCCCCCCCCCAAAAAAAATCTGCACAGAGATGGATATAACGTTGTTCTGCCAAATTTTGCCTTTGTTTTTTTTTTTTTTTTAAATTTTTTTTTAATCTTGTACGTCTAGGGCTCCCTGAAAATAAAAGCCCAACTTTGGAGCATCTCCATTTTGTTAGCGAGGGAGAAACCGTTTCCTGGCGTTTTAGTGCGGTGCTGAGATCTGACCCAGCGCCTTAATATATTGCTGCCCTTCTCTAGCGAGCTACTGCGGAGGGGGGGGGGAGGGGGAAGGGGCGAAGTGGGGGGGCGATCCGCCGGCGCGTAAGCACAGCCTCCCTGTGCCTGCGCAAGGAGTTAGGGCATGGCACGGCCCCGTGTCCCCTCTGCGGCGCGGGCTGGTCACCCAGCAGAGCCAGACCTCCGCCAGCAGCTTTTGCGGACTGGAAAAGAAAATCCAGAGCACGGAATACAGCGATAGGGGATTTGTCTTCTTCAAGAATCACAATGGATTTTGCAAGCAACTAATTAAGTGCAAGATCTTCCTTCTCTCCCCCCCCCCCCCCCCCGCCTCCCCTACCCTCCATACACACCCCTTGTTTGCAAAGTGGTGTGAAGTCGGTTGTGTAAATGATTCCACTTTAACTTCCAGCCCCTTTAGATCACTAATAATGCCGAGTTGGTGCTGCTCACACTGCTGCAGTGAGAGTCAGCATTTCCATTATAATTTCCTATTTTCAGGAGTTTTTACAGTGGTCATAAAAATTCAATCCAGGCTCAAACTTGGCATCCCAGGGCTCCTCCCAGGAGTCATTTCTTTTTGTTGTATTTGAAAGAGGAAACCATTTATCTGTTTTTACATTACAAGAGAGCAACAAAAGGAAGCGAAAGCAGGGTTTGGAGAACATTTTTGTATTTTATATTGCTTGCTTTTCCTCAGCTTTACAGTATCTGCCATAGATGTTAAAGGAGTACAGTACACAATAATTAATAACACATGAAAAACCATCAGGTTATAGAGAAGCCAGAGTCTGCAATCAGAACTGGTCATATGAAATACCCTTTACCATTCTAAACCCCTTTGCTTTTCTAAACTGATAATTTGCTAGCGGTACATCCAAAATGTAATTTGATGCTGGGGGTCACTTAGATTTAAAATGAACTGATCATTTTTGAAATCTGAGAAAGTTTATATATGTGCTCATATTTAAGAAGAATTTCCTAAAAGTACAGATGTTTTCACTGCAGATTTGAGGGGTCTATCCTCCAGCCCTCTTTGTGCAAGTATATGTATAACAGTCAAATAATCTTTGGATTTAGGTGTCCCTAAGTATTCATTTATATGATGGATTGTAATGGCTATATGGTTCCCTTGAAACCATTATATTCTATCAGGTCAAAACCAGCTTCTTAAAAAAGTTCATTTAATACAAGGGTGGCTGGAATGATTTGTGTACATTGCATTTGCTCACATACAATTCCCATATCTGCTGGAAACTGAGTAAGGATTTAATGACCCCACAGGAATGGAAGGTTTTGGTGACATGAGCTCAGAACGGGCCTATGAGACAAAGACCAGTGTGAATTGGGACGCTCAAGTGGAATGCCAGCAAAGCCTGGACATCACATCATTTTGCTGTGTGTTATGCCTATGCCACATGTTTTACAGAGAAGTCCTTTCTCTACTGCTATAAAATATACGTTTCTACTTGCCTAGAAACTTAGTGGGGGTATCCTCCAACTCATCCAGCTCAGGTTTGGCTACAAAGAAGGATCACAAAGAATGAGATCTCATGGAGATGAAAGAATTATTTCTAGGTGGTTAAAAAAAAGGTACGCATGGAATTAGAGGCACATATGTATACATATATATGTACATGTAGAAAATATATACATATATGTACAAATATACAAATATATATGTACATGTATGTATATATAGACATAGAGAGAGATTAAGACAGACAGCCTTACAGTATGCACAGTAGAATTAGGACTACAAATATATTGATTCAAGGAATGTCAGCCACCTTTATCTTTTGAAATTTTTGGAATAACATGTATTTGATAAGGCCTGTATTTACTATGGCTAACAGTTAAAGGAGGACTCCATAACTTTTAGGGAATGAAGGCAACATTTACTTGCCATGATCTGTCAGAGGCAGGACTGGAATCAGGATTCCACAAGATTTATCTTCCCTTTAGAGGTTTCATCACAGTGACATTGGGCGAGCAGCCTCCAGTGGATCCAGCACTTCCTGAAACCAAAGGAAATTCATTCTCTGACTTTACGTATACCCGTAACTCGGTCCAGATATGTTACTCTTCCAATTAAACCGCTGCACCTAATTTCTGAGTGTTGACTCCCAGATTCTTCAGAGAGTGGAGGTAAAGCCAACCCACATTGAGATCTGATTCACATTTACGAGAAACCTTTCTTTTTTTTTGATTGACCCTATGCTGGCACATACACAGAGTCAGCAGTCCCTATTTTAGGCATCTCAGTTCATTGCCTGAACCTAGGAGGGATGGATATAAGTCTTCTCTGTTTCCACATTTTTATCAGGCTTTATCTTCAGAAGTTAACAAAGTACATATCTGCAGTAGTTGATAGATGATACGTGACAAAAATCTGGTTACGCCTGAAAAATAAAACCGTTTCTGTGCAAGAAGTGGTTGGAAAAGCTTTTCCTAGGACTTATCACAGCAACACTTCATGGCAGCCACTCAGCATCTCCTTTGGACTTAGGAGGACTGGAGATAGTAATACAAAGAGAGATCCAGGATTTATATCCTAATTATTTGGGATCTCATTCTGGCTTTGTTCACTGCATAGATCCTGGGATAAGTAATGAAACAAGGCTCAAAGACAATTCAGTTGCCAATACTTGTATCTCCTCACTCTGTTAGACTGGGCACTGCACCCCAAAGGAACATTCAGTCCACGTGCAGTAGCATGAGGGGAGACTCGACCAGCATTTGTGCCACGGAACTCCTACCCTCTTCCCAGTGCTGTGGCCATTGAGGCATTTCATTTCCACGTCTTTGCTGCACCAACTGCTATGCCGGTTCAGAACAGAAAGCAGAGTGAAGAGGCATTGAAGATTGTGAAGATCCTGTGCAAAACCCACTCTGCAGCCTTGGACGGGCTCCCGCAGCAGCTCTGCTGGGTCAGGTCTGTTGACTCAGTCTACAGCTCAGAAATGTGGGTGGTATTTTAAATATCCCGTGCCTGGGCCTTGGAAAGCCTTCAGGGGAGGTCAGAGCCTGGCCCAGTAGTTAATGGGGGTCAACTTTAAAAACAGGTTTGGGACATTCAGTATTTCAGTGAATATTTGGGACTGCCACTATTTCAGGTCCTGCGGAGTGACAGGGGAATCCACCACAGGACTAAAGGCTCGTGCGCTGGGGTCACCTTCCCTGCTGCACACAAATGTGTTGTCAATAGCTGGTGACCCCAGCACCGCTTCCCGTTCAGTTGGCTGCAGCTCCGCAGCTAACTGACCAGCGCTGCTGGCAGAGGCAATGGCCAACCCTCCACAGGGGACAAGGACATTTTTAATTCAGTGACATCAGTCCCCAGTCCTCTAAATCACATCCACGCCCCCTCTCTTCTATAATATGATGATTCCCAGCGGCTAGTTGATCTCTGGCCACATACACTGCTAACATGACCGTGTGACTTTGAAACAGTTGTGGAGTTCCAGTGTTCTTCCACAGAAATCTATACGAATTTTTACGATTGACTTCAATGACAGGAATATCTCACAACTGCAGTACTCTATCAATGCGGATTAAGTTTCTTGCCTTGTACTCAGTGCAAAGGTGTTATTTTAACACAAAGTATTATTGTTAGTAACACAGAACTAGTCTCTGGCTAAAGTACATAGAAATACTGATCTGGCAAGGATTTTATTGTTATTTTGTTATTTAGAACAACCCTAAAATGAGGGGGTTTTGATGATAATATATAAGAAATCAGAATTTTAGTTGTATAATCACTCACAATGCCTTTCCTGTTTTTAGCAGTTTCTAAATATATACCAGCACTATAGAAAAAACGACATGCCTTTTGTTTTTACCTTTTTTTTTTTTCTTAGTGTTAGCTTTCAAAAAGGATATAAATTCCCACTGAAACTACATGGAAATAAAGCCGAGGCATCAACTAAAAGTCACAAAAGCAAAGGAAGTTAAGAATCAAGTCAGAAAGACAATTTTCTATCATACCCAGCTACGCTGAAGTGTTAAAGATAAAGGTCATCTAACAGGGGGGGCTTTGTGCTGTCAGGTGATCCTAAGTACCAAATACGCTGTAATACCTCAGCCCAAGGGGAAGGTTAAATACTGACAGGATTCAACCCTAACCGAGAACTTCCTGCTATTTGTGGTTTGGGGTCAGACCTTTAAGGTTATTTTGAGATAGGCTTTTGTATGTAAAACTGCAGGAATAATAGAGTCAGGGCATTATTGAACAGAAGGGACCATAAAAATCTTTTCTTGAAAGTGCAATCCTGAAGAAAACTCGCCACCTGCTGGCCAAAACCCTCCTAGTGCTGCGCTTTTCTAACCAGCATTTGTTAAAGTCATTATTTACAGTTTATAGCGGCTGAAATCGTCCACGGTTCATGCTCTCTCCAGTTCAAGCGTAGATTTTGGGAGGTTTTGCCTTAAAGGAAAAAACAATTTTCATCTGAAAATTTTTGTGTGACACTGTTTTGCACTGATGTTTGAGAATAATACTAATCAAAAGTTTCAACATGAATAATAGTCTCTCAAGGCTTCAATGTTTTTGCACGGGTGAGTTTTATTAAATGGTCTTGTAAAATGTATATATCCTCTTTCTTTCCCTTATGATTGTAGCAGGAATCTTTGTGGTTTCCTTTGTGATGTTTGTGTTGCCACGGGGTCTTTTATTTGCTGTTACTACTTTTATTTACTGTTACTAAATAGTAACTGGAGATTTTGACATCTCATTAGAAATAGTTCTCATTCCTATAATGGGAAAGGGAACACCTCTCAGTGCTAAAGCTCACCATCTTATGGCTTACCTTTTTTCATGTAGACATTTTGGTAAGCAACGCTAAACTATTTAGTAGGCATAACAGAGATTTTTTGGTCAAATCAGGTAAATGATGTTACCTTTCTTTCTTAGTGTCTGCGCTACAGTCAGTTAAGCCAGATGAAAGATCCAAATCCGCCTTGGGTAGACCATTACACAATAACCCAAAACACAACGTGTACATTCTTCAGAGCTAGTATTGGGTTTATGTTTTCTTGGTGAGGATTGTGAATGCACAAGCCACAGAAAAAAGTTTCACAGCGAGCAGGTTCTGGACTCAGCAACGGAGAAGGCAATGAAGGCTGGGTTCATCCAGATTCAGTGATCAAGTGTCCCATGAAAGGGGACAGCACTCAGAGTAAGGCTAGCATATAGCAAGGTCTGTCCATTCAGAATCCATCTGTCAATTCAGCCAACAAAGCACAGAAGGAAAGGAAATCATGGATCGTTCTCCAAAATGGAAGAGAGTGATAGAGAAATATGAGTGACTCCTTACTTCCAATTTGCTTTACATTTGAATTTCAATTCAATGCTCTACATCACAAAACTGAAGTTAAAAAAAAATCCTTGTAGGAAGCAGGAATAGTAGAAGAATTTAAAAAAAAAGGATGTATACATCATAAAATGTAAGCATAATACTGAGAAGCCAAAATGGAAATATTGGCTAGAAGAGCCAAAAGAATTAAAAGATGTTCCTGTGAGTTCATTTAGAAAACAATGGAGAAGTAGTCTAACAAAAAGACGAACTACAAAATAACAATTTCTGCTCAGTTTGTGGTCATAAGGATGATCAGAGAACACCAGCAGAACAAACAAATGCAATTGAAGCAACAGAGGAGAGAATGTCACCAGTGTAATGGTGAATGTGAGCACTAAAGCCACGCTTCTCTGCCCGAGAAAGGGGCAAAAGGGGCTATGAATGAAGAAGTCTGGGATGAGGCCTACAGCTTCTGCCAAACTTAGCTATAGCTTTGTTCAAATTGATTAATCAGTTCTCTGCTCTGGTGTACTCATCTGTAGAAGGTAGGTAAAAACTGCCAGGGATTATGTGAAGAAAAATATTAGATACCATATTTCAAGGAGGGGGATGGTAAATAGCTGCCAGCAGTCTGCATTTTCTTCAACATGGCCTTGTCTCAGCTACCGTTATATTCTGTCCGGGTTTAGTCACAATGCAATTTGGGGAGAATTTGTCTGGAGCTGTCAGTTTGCCAAAATTACTTCCTAAATTGTACATGTTTTCACAAAACCTTGCTCAGATAAAGCAGCGGTAAGCTGCTAAACTGCTGGCATCTCTTTTGGGGCAGATTTAGGGCAGGACCAGAGACACTGACTTCTGACTTCAAGTGTAAATGAATGAAGAAAAAGAGCTGAGAAAAAGCAGAGATTTTATGTCAAACTGAATATAGCAATCTGTCTTTTGGGCAGGTTGCAGTGGTGCCCAGTGAACAGGGGCTGCTGGCAGTGCTAGCCGGCTATGATTTTAATGTCCTTCCACATTTGACCCAGCAGAGCCCTGATTTAAAGAGTATCAGGGTTTGGACGAGAAGATAGGACTCAAAAATCAGCTATTGTGACACAGACTAGGTTTTCCTGTATTGAGCAGTTGCTCTGTAGCAATTTCTTACACGCATGCTTTAACTTGCTGTATAGGAAAATTTCAACTTTGATTTCCAACCCTCAGGCTTTTACTTGCAGGACACCCATATATGTAATGAAGCACAAGTAGGGCAATATGCTGAAGCAGAGCTACAGAACAGCAGAAACAGCGGGTACTGTAAGCTCATATCCTGGACGTAACCTATCCATAACTTCATTCCATCTATATTCAAATGTTAGAGAAAGAAAACTAAGAATAAAAAGTGCTAGGGCATTTGTGGTTGGTCAAGAAAACTTTAGATAAATTCTGACAGATTAAGATGGAAGATCCGAGTAAGGACATCTCATATCTCAGCTGAGTATACCCAAAATTAGGCCGGTGACTCTCCTGAATAACTTCCCCTTCTCTTTCTGACTCTGATGGAGGAAAACAGTTCCTAACTTAACCAGCTGAAGACATTACATATGTCTAAGAGCTGGGAGTTGAGCCTCAAATTTGAACCTTACCTCTTCACTAGCAGCTGTTCTCTGGTCAGACATCAGGACTCCCAGCTAGTTACTGCTCTGTGATCATTCCCATCCCCTCGCAAAGATGGGCAAAACTGGAATCAGGTAATACTGCCTTTCTCACCTGTGGATAGTTATCTGAGAGAGGTCTATACTTACATTTCTTGATCTTTGGAAGTTGCAGAGGCTGCCTTTTGAATCATGACTCTTAGCATAATCCTTAGGGACAGAAAATAACTTAAAAGTACAACTGAGACCTATAGTTATGGGAATGAACTAAGGCTTGAAACTGAACTTGAATGATTTTTCTGAGTGAAGGCAGTTTGGTCCTCTGCTCTCTGGTCATCTGGTTTTCTATTGTCTTCTCATTAATTTCTTATGCATCATTGTAAAGTTACTAAGAATTATTTTTGGGTTTTGTTTGTTTATTTATCCCTATCAGAAAGCCATTTCAGACTCTTAACATCCCACATCGTACATCTCATGGGCAATTTATTATACCCATGTGTTCTTGTGCTAATTTAAACTATTTCTCTTCCTTGGTATTCCTCTCCCTTGGCTTTTGTATTCTAAGGTAAACAAGCCCTGTTCATGTTCAGCTTCCTGTTGATGAACCTTCTCTGCACCTGTTTCATTTTGAATTTGTACATAGGCAAATAAAACAGATGAGGTCTTAGTGGTGGCTTCTACAGCAATTAAGTGCCATAGGTACTTGGTACCCAAGACAGGGCATGCAGTGTTTTCATGTGCAGTCACTCTCAGCTATACAAATAGGCTTGAGTAACATACACCATCTGAAATATAGTCCCATTTGGAGTAAGACTGTGCTTGTTACAAGTCAGGAAGTTGTATGATTCAGTAGTTTTTTCCAATTCAGTTGACCTAAACAATGGTCTTGGTTACAAATCCGCTTTCTGAACAGATACATCCTGTCAGTGCACACCTCAGTACTTGAAGCCTTGCTGCGTGCAGGCCAGCTGAGTCTCTTTCCTCTTAACCTAGATCTTTTTGAGGCTCTCTCATCTCTTTCTGCTTGGCTCAAGGGAGAGGATCTACTGAGGAAAGGAAGTATGGAAAAGGTTATGATTTTCAAAGATGAGATGCTTATTGTGGCTGACTGTACCCAAGCTCCACTTCTTCCACTGAAATCCAGACAGTCCTGTCCACTGCGCTGGGACTGGTCATGTTTCCTTCTGTGGGCCATTAGCCTCTTCCAGTAATGTCTACCTTGAACAGCATAAGGCTAATTCAAACCAAGAGGACAACTGCACCTGCTTCCTCCCAGCCAACAGGGCAGCTGAGCATCCAGATGTTTGTAACTGCAGTTGAGTTTAGATATTTTCCATCCACTTTTCACAGGAACTAACAGTATTGCATTCCAGCGAACATACAATCCTGGCTTCCTGTCTTACAGGACTATAGTATCCTTTTCACCTTTTTTGTCATTGTCAAAGATCTTCCCATTATAATTCTCTTTTCTGCAGTGAAGGGGTTTGTATCTGTACTTTTTGATTCTTACTTGCATTCTTTGGACTTTTAAAGCCAGTGTTTAAGTCAATTATTTCTAGAATTAGCTGAACTACTGTATTGCTAAATACAGAGGAGGTGCTGGGGAATAGCTGACTGAGTTTAACTTTTCAGATCAGGTGAAACTCTTAATTGCCACACTTCATGACATTTTAGTTATGGATTCTGAATTGAAGCTCTTCCTAACTTGGCTTTATTTTAAATGATTTGATGGATGACATATTAAAATTTTTGTCTGGCAATGGATGGCTTGCAAGCTGTTGGCAATGGAGACTGCTTTGTGTTTTCATGTTTGTTAACTTTCTGATCATATATTCTTGTTCTTCTTTGACTCAAGACATTGCATTAGAGCTGTCAGCATGGTCATGTAAGCTGTAGACACTTTTACAGCACCCCTGCATTCCCCAGATTTCCATGAAAACAGAATTTCACTCTCCAAAACATTCTTACAGAGTAATCTGACAAAAAATGAGTAAGAATCTTTAGCTCAATCATTCTTCTCAGATAATTATTTTTGAATCATTTGTACAGCCTGACTTTGACTATCAGGCTGAAGATTCACCTCAAAGCAACCTTCTGCAACAGAGTTTTCCTTCAGTCTCTATGACTTTATTAAGAGTAGCCATAATTGAATTGCATTAGAATTGAACTCCATGTGCAATGGACTCTGCAGATGCACAGTGAGCTTTTACCACTCTGACCTATGCACAGGACTTAGTATGGCCCAAAGAAGCAGATGATACAGAGAAATTAGACAAATTATTATTATTTTTTTTAAGTTTATATTTGCTTGGTTATTTTGTGTTGGTGGTTTTTTTTGTGTTGCCAAGAGAGCGATCCCTGGGAATCACTAGCAATTATAGCTGAAATGATTCAATTTTCTGAAGAGGAGGTGCAAAAAACAACAGGGAAGAGCGCCATCCTATTCAGTTTTAGAAATCAGCGGTGAAGAAGTTTGCCTCTGCCTGCTATTCATCTACCTATTTTAGACCCTGTTCCTTTAGCATCGTATGCATGAAAATACACTCCTGCTGTATTTGGCACAGAATCACTTTCTCGTACTGCTTGTGGCCTTCAGGCTTTCAGGATACAAGGTGGTAAAAAAGATAGCCCTATCCTCCCCTCATTTGATCTATGGTTTCTCTGTTAATGCTTCCAGAAAACCTTGCCAAGTAATACCAGTGGGTAGGGTGTAGCCTTTGCAATGTACTGCACTATCTGGTAAGACGTGGCCTCAACCCAACAAATCTGTTGATTTCATGTTTAGTAAAGTGAAGGTGACATTGCGACTCGATGACTTCTGTTAACCATATTTTTCCAAATAACACATGAAAATGCTTGAGCTTTTTAAGTTTTACTAAAGATTATTCATGTGAAGGGGTTTTCTTTTTGGCAAGGATCACAACCAACATTCATTCATCATGAAAACAGAACTAATCGGTATATGGGCAGAATGTGCAGAATTCATTCTTGAAAGGGGTATATGTTGGGGATGGGAAGAAAAATGGCTCTGGCTAACCTTCTTTACCAGCTCTCATAGCCAAGAAGAAAAGATGTCCAAGTCCAGTTTCCTTCCTGTGACATCTGTTCATTGATTATGCAGTTGCCTTTTAAGCAGGTACAGATTTCCTGGAGGAATTAGTTAGAAGCTCTCTTGATATGAGATATTAATCCCTGTCTCCCATGCCCTGCTGTAGGATTAAGTGTTTCTCACATTACCAAAGCAGTGGAAACATGACTTTTGCCACCACCACACCACAGGAGAAGAAACAAGGTGTCAGAGGGAGAGGGAGTCTATTCCTGTGTTCATGTCAGGTGGGAGCAGCCTCAATGGATAGACTGGTTGTAGCCATGGCTGAGGTTTGGAGTTTCATCCTTGGGCTACACTGCTTTCTCGAGCCCTGCATTAACTGTACGTATCTCCCTGCATACGAGTCACCATCCTGGTGCCATGCCATTGACTTAGAGGCTGTGTTTAGTCCTATTTAAGGTCAAAGAACAACATTTCTTACAAAAAAGGACCAAAAGGAGGAACTTCACGATCAAGCATCATTTGTGGATGCACAGAGGAAAACTTGGGGATTTGTGTGTGTGTATGTGTACACATGTGTGCATGTGTGTGTGCGCAAAAGAATAACACACATTGCTTTCTTTTGTTGGCAGTCTAATACTACAGGTATTTTCACACAGGGTTGGGAGCAGAAGGTTCAAAATTCTTCAGACTGGGGTGGGACTGAACCAGTGTCACAGCTACAAGCAATATAATAAAAGATGTTTGTCTAGTTCCCATCTGTTCTTTAAGAAAAGTGGCTGTGCACTGAGCATAAGTATGCTCAGACTACCTCCCCTTTCAAGTCCTAGACATTATGTCTATAGGTCAACAGTGCTTAGGCTGGACTCGACACTCAGATGTCTTGGTCATCACTCCAAAGTCAAAACATTGATTTTTACATGCTTTTGGGAATAAATAGAGCTGGAATTATTCTCTGAAACCCAGAATCTTTAGTTGGGACTTAAGTGGACACAGTCAGTCTGAGTCTCAGACTTTACTTGCTGCAGGAACAAGGAGGAAAAGCTTTTCCCTCTTCAATTCTAGGGCTGTTTAGAATTCTGTTAGTTTTGTTCTTTGTTCCACTCCTTTTGCTCTTTGCACTGACTGACACACTCGCTATCCCACAATAGCTATTTTGTTTCTCATCGTTTGCCTTCAGTGGGCTATCTTTGGCAGAGGTTTTCTGCTAAGGCAGTGAAGAAACTGTGGATGTGTTGAGGAAACTGTCTGTGCTGGGAGCAGAGTCAAAGGCAATTAAAGGGGGAGTTTGTGCAGAGATTCCGTAGCCAAGCTTTGACAGTAAAAGTGTTTACAAGGTGAATTTTCTCCATCAGGCAGGGGAGTAACTCCCCACACAACTGTGCATGTGCTAGAGAGAAAGTTTTTGTGTGTGTGTTTAGGGTGTTTGGACAGAAATTAGCATACCCAATCGGGGTGAGGGGTTTGGGGACAAATTGTGATCCTTTTCTCTTGTACCCTGGTTGGACAGGACCTGGGATGGTGGGTGGTCCATACACATATATTCTATCATGGCTGAGGAGAGTATAAACACAGCATAGCCAAAATCTGTGATCTAAGAAGACAGGTTCAGTGAAAAACTCTTCACCTGCCAGCACTGAAGTTTATAGGTTTCTTTTTCTGGGGTCAGTGGCTTTATTAAGACCTGAAATACTGCAGGGTGAGTATTCTTTAAGGTACTTCCAGCTGCTGGGGATAAGCTTATTTGTAACACAGATTTTCCAGTAAGAGGGGAAATTCAAAGAGAAACTAGGAAGAAAAAAAGTGATGAATAATCCAGAAAAACAATTAGATGTCTAACTGCTACTTTAGACACTTAAATCCAGCCGTAACTCCAAGGCGTCTGTTTGAATGAATCCTGGAAACATCCAGATTTTTGTCAGTAAAATGCGTCCACGCTTGCATACATACAGTGTCAGTAAAATGTGTCTTCTGCACACATACACAGCTCCCAGCCATTCTTTAACAAATATTTTTTGGAGGAGGGTCTGGAGCCCAGCTTTTTCAAATTAATATACAGGGCACAACCCAAACCAGAACTTTTTATCAAATGAGCTAGAAAAAGAGCCTCAGCCTGCATTCACCTACTTAGCAAAGGTGCCTCTTCCCTGGAGTGAAACACTTTGATTCAGATTCTTCTTATACATCAGGAAGAGGAGGATATATGGGACTCTCGCACACCAAATGACTGGTTTAATGTCTGTCCTGATGGTCATAATACCATTGACAAGGGTTATTCCTTGTGAGAAAGACACAATCTGGGCTAGGCACAGAACTTCGGGTGAGTATTCAGTCGTAAAGCCAGAGGTTGACTTAAACCACAGATGAAGTAGGGCAGCAGCCAAAGGCTGGAAATTGATAAAAATCTACCAACTTTGTCTATGGCAGAGCCCAGCCATCAGGGCTTTTCTTTTCCCTCTGTTTAGAGTCCGATTCCCTTTATCCCTTTCCTCTTCAGAGCAGCCAATTCTTGTCTTTGAAATGACACCTCTCATTTGCAGCAAGTTTCTGAGAAGTCTCAAATTGGTGCTGTGGTATGGAGGGAGGTAGGATCCTCCCCAGTAGGATGGATGGAGAAACCAAATTCCTTGGG
>KZ505819.1:502061-691111 GCA_002844005.1 Limosa lapponica baueri
CTAGTCTAAGCAATTATACAAAGAAAGCAGTTATTTCTTAGTCAGTTAATTATGTATAGGGTCACCGGGCGTTTTTCTCTGGGGCTAAGGGTTCCACAGAAAGGCAAATTACTTATGATTAAGGTGGTACAGTGCTTGATATCCAACATTAAGTAGAAGAAATACTACTTAGGAAATATAAAAAACCTAAATCATAACAAAATCCATCAGCACTGAGACACAGGACCCATGGAGGATCAATGCATTTGCTTATATGATATATACTTTATTATCTTAGCTCAGCCGCTGAGGAAAACATGTAAAAGCTGTAAGGCTTGAGGAATCTAAACCATGGAACTTCTACATGAATTGTACATGAATTTGGGACTAAAGGAAGTCTAGATCATATGCAGTTTCCTTTAAAAGCCAGACTGTGATATCTGAAAAATTTCTTCCAGACACTTGTCTATCTTCTCAGCTGTTCTCAAAAACCTGTTCACTAGCAGGTTTTTGTGTTGTTTTGGGTTGTTTTTTTTTTTTTTTTTGAAGGATATGTCTCATATATTAATACTTCTCCAAGTAAAATCAAATTGAATTAAAGCTGTTTAGACCGGATGGAAAAATTGGACAAAAGCTTAACTCGTGTACTTCCTACACAAACAGCATCCTCAGTGCTGGACCATGGTACTGGTGTTTGTTATTTGCCTTATCTTACTTTTCCAAAGACTTAGATTTCCCTGGTGCTATCTCCTCTTCTGCTGACACAAATAAGGTTCCCTGCCTTCATTTGTTGAAGTAAGTCTTTCTTGGCTTTGAGGCTTTGCCTGTTTAGAAAACATCCTTTTTAAGCAGGGAGGCCATTATGACTAAACTCACTAGACAAAAACATATATATGAGCATATATAAAGATTTTTCTTGTTTCTCTCACTGTAGGCTCCTTAGTCTCTGAAATGGGAGTTTTTCTCAAAGTTCTCAAAGAAGCCACGTTCTCTGTTGAATCCTTCTGTGACATTTTTGGCTTTAACCTTTCTGTCTCTTAGTTTCCTCTGCTGTATAACAAAGGTAATAAAGTTTAGGTTTTTTCCTCCCTAAGATTATTCTGAGTTCTACAGTAATTTGCAAAACAATTCTAGTTCCCTCAAGCTACAAATATTTGGCTAAAGGGAATGTGTGATTTTCAGAGGTGCTTGCCCAACAATTTCTACATCTTGGACTCCTGTGAGGTGTGTCATGTTAAGCACCACAACGTGGACACATATTGACAGGCAAAACTTGTAAAAATTGTTGGTTTTGCAATTCTTGCTGGGTTTTTGAGAAGAAGATATATCCAAAACAGTAAAAAATAGAAAGAGAATGTACATTTCCATAATAATGGAAATCTTCCATTCTTCTAATATAGAAGACTCATTTTTCAATTGACAGATCCTCTGAAAAAAAAAAATACTTATCCTTACATAAACTATGAATTACACCCTTCCCTTCATAATGTATAAATTACATGTGCTGCCAGTAGTGCTCCAGCAAAGCTCTCATTGGTAAGATATCATTTTAACTGAATACACCCTGTGAGGGAGAAAAGTCTATTAATAAGCAACAAGTAAGAATCACTTGTAGAGGAAATGGTTAAAAGAGGCAGAAGTGCTGTAAGACAGAATCAGAGAATGCACATAATCCCAGCTTGATGCAATTACTCTAACATGAATTTAAAATAAAATTAAAGTTAACAGGTTAAACTGATGTTTGAGGGGTTTTAAAAAGATTTAGTTTCCCTTGGAACCACTATGTTATTTGAGCCACTGTAATCTCAGAGCGCAGTGCTCATAACTTCTCTCAAGCACTGTTACTACTAGATTATGCCCACAGGTTAAGTTACAAATGTCCAAAAACCTTAAAATTATTAAACCTAGATTAAAGTGTTCAGAGAATATGGTGTTATTTTAGTCTCCTGCCATATCCTACATTTACTATAAAACTGTTATATTGGCATTCTAATAAAATGTCATAAAGCAAGTATGTAAGGAGGTGTTTTGGGTTTGTTGCAGGCTGATGGAAGCCAAGTTAACATGGCAACCAAAATGTGTAACAGAAACACTTAAATGTTTTTCATAAACTGCAAACCTTGTAAGAGTCTAAGAGCACGTTGACTACTGGGCAGCGCATTACTGAAGATTACTGCCATATATTCTTGATGCTTCATCTTAGATCATTTCTACACACCTCAGAACTTAAATATCTGAAGTGAATAACCTACTTTCTCTCACTCACACTCCAACCCACTCGTGCCCACAGGTTGTCCCTTTGACTCCAGCAGCCACAATTAAAGAGGAAGGAACGATTTATTCCCTGAACCTTGGGAGAAAAGTTATTACACTCTGATTGATATACAGAAAGTTTAGAACCAGAAGGGACCTATGAAATCCTCTGGGTTGTATTATTTTTCTTAAGCTTCCTCACATATTGAAGAACACCTTATCCTGATGCCTACACAATTGATATACAACATTAACAGAGTCCATAATGTCTCTAATGCCTCATCTGCTGAATATGCTCCTGTTATTTTTCCTATCTGTAATGCACTTGTTCTTCGTTCTGGCTCACAGATGTTTCAAAGTTCTTTATTTAACTCAATAAAAAAAAGAGTCTCATTATTAAACCTCAGTTGTTGTTCACAAAAATAGAAGGGTTCAATGATGTCTGGACTGTAGCTTAAAATTTTACCTCCTGGCATATTCATGAGGAGAAATAAGGCAGTCTGTCTTGACTAGCAGGTCATCTCAATGTTCCCATTTGAGACACCCAAATCAGTACTCTATTCTTGCTATCAAGGAATAAACCAGTTTACTCAGGGTCAGTTCTGAGAGAAAGAAAATTACTCGATAAAGTTCCTTTTACCTAATGAACTCCAGATGAATCCTTTAAAAATGCTTCGTGGCATTACCTGCGATAGGCAGAGCTTTTTCTCAGTAGCAAAACCTTCACTGACAGTATGGGTATACTCACATACAGTACACCAATACAGAGTAGGACACTATAGAGAGGCATGAAGGAAGAGTAAGGAAGGAAGAGAGCTCTGTAAAAGAGAGATGCTAACACTGTCTGGGGAGGTGTCTTTCATTTATTTACCTCAGCTGATCGGAGACAGAAAAGCCAGAAGCTACTCTACTTCAAGAGACAGTGTGGCCATTTACAGACTAATCAAGAGTTCATATAACAAAAAATAAAAGACATACATCTGACGCGAGAATCAGACAATACACTTTGTGTTGGTCAGCAAGGTTTAGGCAGTTGGGAGGAAAAAGTGCTAAAAGCATTGCATGAGGGCAGACACCTCAGTGATTCATAACAGAAAATCTTGAGGAATAGAAGGATTCCTAGTATGTCCAAATAATGATAAAAGTAATAACAATTAATTTTAAAATTAGTTAATTAAAATGATTGAACAATGCAACTCAGAACTGACCATCATTTTCACTGAAGCCAATATGAATTTAATAAAAGAGTTTCTGTTGGAAAAAGCATTTAGTAAAACATGAAAAAATATTTTAAACTTCTTCTTAGTACATATCGCTCCCTAAAAAAAGCCCAACACAAGTACTAAACATTTCATTTTCAGAAAATATTTAGAATTTGAAAAACTTTAATTTTTTATTAAGGGTACAGATCTTTCAAAGGTAAAAACAGAGTCATCTTTGATTCATATAAGATGGGAATAATCAGTTATCCATTGTGGTTTGACAGCTTTCATTTTTGACAAGATGATAAAAAACAAACTTTTAAACCAAAACACCTGAAAAGCAATTGTTGACACAATCTCAGTTGCAGCTACAGATCTCAGCAGCACAAATGAAACTGAGGAGGTAAATATAGGCAAATGACTTCAAATTGCCCATTAATCACTCCCTAATTTGAGCAGACTTGTTCTCACTGTGGGCGTACATCTCCTGCTCCCTTACTGACTATCTCTCTGATGGTAGCTGAATTTCCCCTGTGCTCAGAAACCTTAAGTAATGCACAGCAAGAAAGATGCAGTCATTGTGTAAATGCAAAGACGAGACTGAAGTACCATGCTTTGTTCAGAGCCTTTAAAATCTGAATGAATTAAATTCCAATTATTCACAGCACAGAGCAGAAAAAAAGTATTAAACCAGCATCTGCAAGCCAATCGCATCACCAAAATAGAAGTAGCCATAATAATACTGCTAGAGGAAACACATTATAAAGGCAAGAGAGGGACTTCTTCCTGCCAGATCTGCTGTATTTGGTTCCAATCAAGCAGTGGTGAGGATCATTTGGAGTCCCATCTGTGCCTCACATAGTCTCACAGAAATGGAATGTGAAATGTGCCATTCAAGTTGTAAGTCTTTAACAGAAGACTCAAGTATGCTAGTGCTGATGGGTCTGGGACATCCTTTAGATCATTGATGGTTAAAGTGCACTGCATTTGAATGTCCTGTGTGACTAGCTCAGAGACATCACTGTTTCTATTGGTACAGCTGGCAGAACTTGTAAGGCTCCTTATTGTAAAAATATCTCCATTTCATAAACCATGAACCTTTCTGATACAGCTGGTAGAACTCACCCTGAGATAAGTGATGATGCTTGCAATGTGTTTTAGTAAAAGACCTCACCATTTCTAAGAGAGAAACAGTTATGGGTCAAAATAATTCCAACATTTTTCTAACTAAATCAAACAATAATATAAGTGGCATAGTGGGAAACAGCAACGGTTCATGGTATGTTGGACATTATAGTTGGGGGCACTTAAAAAATCTGGCCGTATGGATAGTAGAGACAGGTGAGAAAAGAACCTTCATCAATGCTAATAGAAGTGTTACAGTCAGAGTCCGTAATCGTTGTTTGATTAAAAAAAGTTATTAAATGTTGATTAAAAGGAAAACAGTTGCTGAATTTTCTATAACCCTCACAAAAAGTACTGGTCAGTTTGACATAGAACAGGAAAGGAAATTATTCTATCAAGCAGGACAAATTTTAATATATCAGAAGTTTGCTGCCTGCTCCAGAATGTAGTCAGACTTTTAAATGCTTATGTAATTATGTAATCAAGCTGTGTGGCACAGTTGACACGCTGGAGGGAAGGGATGCCATCCAGAGGGACCTGGACAGGCTTGAGAGGTGGGACTATGCAAACCTCATGAAGTTCAACCAAGCCAAGTGCGAGGTCCTGCACCTGGGACATGGCAATCTCAGGCACAAATACAGGTTGGGCAGAGAAAGGCTGCAGAGCAGCCCTGAGGAGAAGGACTTGAGAGTGCTGGAGGATGAGAAGCTCAACATGAGCCAGCAGTGTGCGTTGGCAGCCCAGAAAGCCAACCACATCCTGGGCTGCAGCAAAAGCAGCGTGGCCAGTGGGTTGAGGGAGGTGATTCTACCTCTCTACTCTGCTCTTGTGAGACCCCACCTGGAGTACTGTGTCCAGCTTTGGAGTCCTCAACACAGGAAGGACATGGACCTGTTGGAACAGGTCCAGCAGAGAGCCATGAAAATGATCAGAACGCTGGAGTACCTCTCCTATGAAGACAGGCTGAGAGAGTTGGGGTTGTTCAGCCTGGAGAAGAAAAGGCTCCAGGGAGACCTTATAACAGCTTTCCATTACCAGAAGGGGGCCTACAGGAGAGATGGTGTAGGACTCATTTATCAGGTAGTGTAGTGATAGGACGAGGGGTAATGGCTTTAAATTGAAAGAAGGGAGATTTAGATTAGATACCAGAAAGAAATTCTTTACTGAGAGGTTGGTGAGACACTGGAACAGGTTGCCCAGAGAAGTTGGGGATGCTCCATCCCCGGAAGTGTTCAAGACCAGGCTGGACGGGGCTTTGAGCAATCTGTTCTAGTGGGAGGTGTCCCTGCCCATGGCAGGGAGGTTGGAACTCAATGATCTTTAAGGTCCCTTCCAACTCTAACCATTCTGTGATTCTATGAATTTTCCCTCAGTTTCTAGTAGACAAAAATTTCCTATGTGAATCAGGTGGAACATGGGTTTCCCCGTATCCTTCAGGCTCCTCATGAGAGAACTATTTACTTCAGATAATAGTCAGGTTTCTAAGGACAAGAAATTCCTTAACACGAAAAAGCTTTCAAAGAATGTTTCTTGAAAATGGCTATATTAATGGACACAAGTTTTCATTTTGAAAAATCAGCATTTTCCAGGAGAACAAAACTAGCAAGATGGAAAATTCTCAGTCTACTATTACATAATATTTTTGATTTTTGATATTAATCAAGATTAAGAGATATGGTCATGAAGATGGGATCTTGAAAACAAACTGCAGGAGAGTTCAGAAATGCATAGTGAATTTTCTCTATGCAGAGAAGGTGTGAAACACACTGGTAGTATTTGTTATTCTTAATGAGCCCAATATTAGGTATTGTCTTTGGAAAAGTTTAGCTGGATCAAAGGATGCTGTTAAAGGTCATTAATTCCCCAATCTACTTAATTTCCTGAGAAAACTCTGTCTTTCCCCTAGAATAACTCTGCTGTTCTTGAACCTGAAGACTGAGATCATATACCAGCCTTCCTTCCAGTGTGCAAACAACTTTTGATGCAATAATATGGTTTCAGTCATATTTTGAAGTAAAAGAAACGTACTTCAGCAAAATGTGTTTATAGAATCATACAGCTCAAAGATATTTCAGGTAGCCATGTAATGCATACCTCTGCCCAAAGTAGAATCATCTGCACCAATGGTACCCTCTAAGATCTCCAATACCGGAAACTTCACAATCTTCTCTGGTTAAGAAACACCAAGACAGTTAATTTTTTGCTTCCACTGACACAAGACTGCAAACATTATCATTTTTGTTGTTTAATGTGTGAAAAGAGAGATGCATCCCAGTCTTCTGTGACCTGCATTTTATTGGAAGGACCAATATAGACCATGTTCCAAGTCTGGAACTTTGGATGCAAGATTTTATTGCAGGCTCAGCATCCCCTCTTCAATATGACTTTGGGTAACCATCTCTGAACTGTTTATTTCCTCAGAAATATTATAAAAGTAGTACCTTCCCATTCACCAGGAAGTATAAGGAGAAACATCTTCAAGGAGATTGACCCATCATTGGCAAATTTCCAGTAAAGTCCCAAGACCTCTTCTGTAAACTCGACCGTCCCATTGCTCATCAGGCCAGGACAGTGCCAGGAATATCAGCCTCTGAGATTTTTTGTTATTTAGGAACATGGTTCTTTGGTCATACAGAAGGCTGTTTTAGGCCAATGACTTCAGGATAAACTAAACTCATGAGGGCTTGAATGCAAACATTTTCCCATGACCATACACATAACTTAACTGCTGACATGGTCCCTGGCCTGATTCTGGCCCATACTCATGAACACTCTCTCACGCAGTGCCCAGGCACATTGTGAGGGATTTCACAGGTCAGAAGCTGCTCTTGACAGCATGTGTGAGACCAGTAAGTTTTGGGAATCCTGACTTACAGATGTGAACTTTACCAGGACACTTAAATGCTGGAGAATAGGCACTGTGCCATTGTATTTACTAGTAGAGATGTAGTCACAGGTCTGAAGGCCAAGAATAATCCAACGACTCAGACTCAGGGACACGAGCAAATTAACCAAGAAAAATCTCTGAACTGCTGTAGCATGTTACTCTCTTCCAGCACTTCTTTAGATTCTGTACTATCCTACATCAGGAGAGATGGGTACCTCAGAGAGGGATGCCAAACACACAATGTGAGCCATAGCTGGGTTAGCAGCTGTTAACATCAGGTTTAATTTAGATTACCAAATCACATTTCTGAAGTTAAGCAACGTAAATAGCAACTGTAGTTAGAGAAGGGGGAAATCAGAACATAGTAATAGGCTTCAGCACGAGTATTTCTAGCTTTGGTTCAGACCCAGACTGGCATGTTAGTTTTGAATTCTTCCATGAACAGAGGCATTTCACAACAGATAAACCTACTATAATGGAGATGCACTGCAGAGGGCCTTCCACATCAAGGTTCTGCCATCACCCTTATTATACCTGAGTGATACCAACTCAGATTCTTCCCTTCATATCAACTTTTAAAACACTGCTTCATGGGGAAAGAAAACCAGTCTCTCAGGTAACCAACTCCCAAACCACTTAGGTCTTTATAGGTTAAAACCAACACCTTGAACTCAGCCCAGAAATTTATTGGCAGCCATTGCAGGTTTTGGAGACTGTTTTTTTTTTATGTCCTCTCTGCATGATGCTCCACTTAATAAACAGGTGGTTGAATTGTGCACACTAGATTCAGTTGCCAAATGGCCTCAAGATGTAGCCTCACACGGAGTGCATTAGAGTAATCTAACCTTGTGGTAAGAAAAGTATGGATAACTTGAGCAGGGACCACATGTGACAGGAAAGGTTGTGCTCTCCTTGCCAAACACAGCAGGAAGAAAAAAAACTCTTTTGGCTGGCTGCGTCTGCTACCACAGCATCGACAAGCTGCCCAAGATCTTCTGTGTGCTCCAGGACCTGAATGCTCAATGGGAAGCTGGACCTAAGTTCTGAAATAAGGCGCTTGGATTCTCCAGTGTTCTGGAGCAGGAGGCTGGAAATTATGTGACAGATTCACTTAAATTGAATAATGGAAGTTTTCATGACTAAATATAAAATGAACAATGTAGCTTGTAATATAGTCCTTGTGTTATTTATTCTGATACTAAATGTAATTTTATGCTGTTCCTACAATTTCCATGTGGAATGTGCTTACTATTTTGAATTCATAAGAGCACAAGTTCATCACTGAAGTAGGAACATGAGATTTGGGAAAATGCGTGTGGGCCACTGACAATCAGGAGAATGATGGTGTGAAGCGTGGCATTACAGAACTAACAGGCTATTCTTGCTAAATCAGGCAGCAATGAAATATTTAAAAATGTAGACATCTTAATTTTCACTTGAATTGTCCAGAAAAGTCTAAGTGAGGGGATTATGTTGGAAATCAACACTGCTTTGGTACATTTGTTCAACATTTTCTCTGCTGCCTGTAAGTTGAAATCAATACTTTAACACAATAACAAAGATATAGAGTGGTTGGAGAAAATTAAATTTTCCAGCAAACAATCTTAGGTGAAGAATCATGAGATGTCTAAATCCTAGATTATCATAAAGCTGTGAATCTGTTGATTGTCAGTATTAAGGGTAAAAACCTGAAATCAGTGGAGGACTCGCTTCACCTTGCTGAACTCTCATTTCTTGCAAATTCTACTTCATCTCATTCTCATGTATGTGTCAGCTTCTAACAGTAGCTTCCACTGGATTCTGGCCATCTTAAATGCATAAGGACGTAAAAATAAATAGATTTTCATCAAAACACAAATATAAAATGTTTCAAACATCGTATTATCATTGCAACTTTTCCGCATTGTATCAGTTGTTTTCAGGGATACAAACAGTTGTTCAAAGCCTTATTAAAAAAAGAGCTTCCTCATTCTCAAAACAGAGGAAATATTTGCTAAAGTATCTGTAGAAACATGTGTAGAAACATACATTTCATTTGCCTATGTGGTTTAAGTATCCTGATGTCTATGCCTTATCATCTTTATGACTGTGCTTTGTATAGTGTATACTCTAGAAAATAGACACACAAAATATAGTCCTTACTCTGTTTTCATCAAAGTACACTGAAAAGGAAGGCTACTGTAAAAAAAAAATCACGTGAAGTCATAAGAAATTACTGATACTGTCAATTAACTGATTTTACCCACAAGGAAATTGAAGAGAAGCTTCTCTATTTGCCCAAGAAACTATTTATCCAAGGAATATGTATAGGTGCTACTGTTGCATTTCCTCCACTCCTCCTGAGAAAGCTCTCCCTTTGAAAGAAAGATATTTTTGGACTGCTGAAGGCCTGTTCAACTCCTGCACCCGACCTTGGTGTGGATGGGGGCTGACATTGCCATCAAGAGGGCTAACTGCAGGGTACTCTGATAAACCCAGTTTATTCTTTTATTGCTTTAAGCATTGTAGTGAAAACAGGATTTGCATGTCATTTTTATTATAATTTGGTTTCCTGTTCAGGCTAAAATAGCTTTTGAAACTGCAGTTTATCCACTCGTGAACTACAACAACGTCTTGTAAAACTGTGCTGGGTTTACGCTAGTTTCCCTTATTTGAAACATATGCAGAAGCTTATGGTTGTGATCTAGGATTAATACTGTTATAGGCTGGGTTAAATCTAGTTGGAACTGCTGGGTGTGACGGTCACTGTTCATTTAAGATAGTAGAAACAGGCTCATTTTTAACATGATAGCAGTACTCAAACTGCAACAAAGGCACACCCAAGGCCACTAAGGAATTTGAATTATCTTGGATGAAGGCTTTGCTGGATATTTTTTAGAAGGGTATGTGTGTTCATGTATCTGTATGTCAGAGAGAGAGAGATGGAGAAACAATCAAAGTGCAGAGAAGCTCACATTATGAAGCCTTTCGTGGCAAAGCTAGGGTGAAAGATCCTTTTCCGTTTCTCTCCTGTCTTATCTGCTTGCTCCCCTCCAAGCAACCCCTCCACTCCTCTGGACTTGATTAGCCATCCACTTTTGCTATTGAGGCTAGTTATGTGGCTGTGTTCTCAAGCATATCTGTATACTAGTTGTTTTAAAGAAAAAAAATAAAAATTTCATTCTCTCCCTCCCCAACCCAAGTAATTTCCCCAGTTTTGTTACAGAAACAGTTGCACTGGCACAAAGGGAATTTGCACCAGGGGCAGAGAGGGAGCAGGGGACTGGATCACCTGCCACAGTCAGGAAGGGTTAGGTTGAAAACCCTAGCCTAAAGGAATCGTAACTAAAATTACAACTTTGGGGTAAAGCCAACTTCAATTTGAAAAGACTAAGGAGCTATATTGGATGATTTCGTCCTTTCAGCTGCCCTGGTAGCCTCCAGAAGCATCCAGAAGAAGAAACCCCTGCATAATGTCTGTTGCTGGAGGCAGCTGAGTCTGGTTTGTTCACACCTTCTATTATATCCTGCTTGCAGTGCACCTGGCTTCCTTCTGCTTTCTCTTCCCACACTAGTGCCTTCCAATAGCAACGCATCAGAAAACCTCTCTGTTCCCTTTTCTTCCCTGCCTGCACCAGCTTGGAGCTAGAAACCTTTGCCCTCCCTAAGGACCTCTACCTGATGGGTCTCCCTCTCTGAATGAGACAGTGTAGAAAGGCCCTGGAAACCCTGAGAGATGGTCTGCAGACAGCTTTGGAGGACTGCTCACTGAAATTCTCATGCAGATGAGAGTGTGGACTCCTTCCCTGACTTCCCTCTGGTATTCAGAAAAGACAGATTTCATAGAGTGTTTACAAGAACTCAGAATTGCATCAAAAATACTGAACTGACAAAAGTATCTTACTCTGGTGGCTTTTCATTCAAGTAACAAGGGGTAACATTTACACCTCACAGGTAATTCCAAACATTAGTTCAGCTCTACTGTTAGTAAGCACTAGGAGGACCTATGGAGAGTTTCTATTAGGGACAAGGAGAAAACTTGGTGATAGAAGATGTCACCTTTGCACTAAGCTGTGTTGGTCACTCTAAATTTGCTATTGGACTGTTCACAAGAACCCTGTGTGCTCACTGTCAGGTGAATTACAGAACACGTTTGTTTCAGATGATTATCCATTTAGGCATCTGTCACTCTGGGTTTGCATTGGCTGCAAACATTCTGGAGCAAAATGCTGTCCCAAATAAATGTGCATAACTATAGCCAACTTCAAAACTGGACATCCATCCTTACTGCAGGGCAAATGATTGGGACTATATCTCAGAAAATAACATTAATAGAGTAGAACTATTAGTTCTAGTTGTGCAATTAGATATTATAGTGCGAGACAAGATGGTATGATTAGCTACATTGGCTCCAAAAATGTGTAATAAAACTTCCTCAAATTATTTTTACTTCAACTTGAAAAAGCTTATTAACATAATATAATGCTTTCCAGGGACAGAGGAAACATGAACCAAACCTTGTAAGTCATTTCAGTGATCAATTAACTCACAAAAGACTAAAATTTCTATTTTGTTTTGAGGCTGAATTTGATTGTATTCATTTTTCCATCACCAGTTCTGATAAGTTGAAGAGCCTTTACCTGTTCATTAGATCACATCAAACCTGATTCTTGTCAGCAATCCCGTCTGCAGATATTGCAGATAGAATGGGGCCCCCAAGTCTTAGGTGTAAAATATCTTTTGCCATCTTATAATTTCATGTCCAAATTCTACCTCCACAACATGCTACAGGAGTTAAGGTCCAACTCAGAGCACAGCATCCCATTAGTGGTTCCCATCACCACATCCAGAGATAACGTAGTGTCCTCTGGCTTCTTCCAGCTTCCTCTCCTCATATATAAGAACTGTACTACCCTTTTTGTTTCAGTGCTATATTGGGAATTTGAACTCAGCTGTTTATCCTTTACAACTCACAAGCCATTTGCAGAGGTACTTCTTCCCTAGTCTGTAAATATGGTTTGCTTATACTGAAAACTATTTCAGTTGCCTGCAGCTGACCACAGAATCCTAATTATTCAACTAATTTATTCTCTGTGTTATTAAGCATTCTTTCCAATCTAGATCATCTCTAAATATTACATATAACAATTCTGTGTTTTCGGCTAGTTAATCAACAAAACATTAAGTAGCAGACGGCCATGAATTAAAGCGTGTCGGACTCCATCATAGATGTCTCACAAATGATTCCTGTTCACAATTCCATATGGCTCCTTAACCAGTGTTTCATTTAATGATCAATACTCTGAATCTACAACATATATATTTCTTGGTCAAAGTAAAAGAAAATGCCAAGTTGGATACCCTACAGAAATCTATAGTATCAACCTTATTATCCCTGAAATGTTTAATTTCATCAAAGATATAAAAGTACAGATAAAATATAAAAAAACCAGACAAGATCTGTTTTCATTAACTCTTCATTGTGTTATTCATTACATTGTTCTTTAATTCATTATTAAAGAAATTACAAATGACCCACTACATTATTTTGCCAGGGAGTAATGCCAAAGCTGACGTTCTTATAGTCAACCTTTCACAACATTACGACAGTTGTAGCTGCCTTCTACACCTCTACAATTTCTTCAGTGTTTCAGACAGCTTATGTGCTTACTCTCTTCCCACTTGCAGATGCAGGGATCCTCACCTATTGATTTAACAGCCTCCTGCTTTGCTGTAGGACTGAAAATATTTTCAGCACTGTCCTTTATAAGAATGTGTCCTCCATCTCTGTCCTGAATAAAAAGCAGAAATACCCATTGAACACTGCTTCCTTTGTGTCATTAACAGCAGTTGGAATAATATTTCCAACTACGTAATGACATGGACACTCACAGGTTTACTTTGGTGCTATTACACTTCTCTGCTTTGGCAAAGTGTTCCTCCTTGCATACTTTGGCTTCTTTCATAATTTTTGCCACAGTTCCTTGTCTAATACTATGTTTTGCTGCAGGTTTTCACTCTATTCCTCTTCCTTCTAGATTAATTTTAATTTTTGTATTTGCCATTGTTTCTCCTTCCATTAGATTATTTCACTTTATCACCATAAACATCTTATAATTCTAGGGCTGTGAATCCGGGATAAGAGAGAGAAAAACTTATTTAAACATTTCCTGATTATCTCTTCTTTTTTGAACATTCTACGGCTGATTTACATTCCTCATTCTTGTCAACTTTGTGAAATTAACTCTCCCTAAACACCAGCCAATAGCCACATCCAAAATGAAAAAAGTCATGAATATTTACTTCAAGGCAATTGCTAAATTTCACCTCTACAGTGGCTTGTTTGGTTTATGTCAAGATGAGAACTAGGTAATTCTGTTTTTTCAGATGCAAGATTTTTTGAATTGTTACATCTTACTTTCAAAAATTGAGTGTTTTGAACAGACAGTATGAGGTTTCCAATAAAAGTATTAAAGTTCTCCAGGATAATGCACCTTACTTTTTTTCTGGCACACAATAGATCATGAACAAACCAATCATTCAGTTTCCAGTGTGGATTGTGTACTACACACTGATCTTTCTGTAAGGGCATGGACTTAGTAGCATGTAGGATTATTTTTATATGTGGCATAGAAACAGGTGGGTGGAGATCACCACCTCCTTTTCCCATTTGCTCACTAATCCATTTAAAGTACATTATAACCCTAAGGCCGGGTTTTCTGGACATTTCTCCCTTCTTCTGCCAGAAAGTTTTGTCTAGGCAGACTAAGGGGGGAATTATACATTTGTCTGGGATTTCACTATGGCTAGTAGGTCTAACTAGATAGACATCTCCAACTCAGCTGCTATATATCCAGAAATACACGTGGGGCTGACTAGCTGCCTGGGTCTTTATTTATAGGAAGTATTCAGTTTAATGGCTCCATAGTCATGCTACAACAGTACAGTAGGTCCAGTGCTTCTAGGAAGTATCTGTCCTTGCCAAGCATCCTGTGTTCACATTGCCCTGAAATATCAAAGTGAAAACGTTACAAAAGGCAATTTTTGATTGGATCAAAGTATCTTCAGCCCAGTAGCCTGCCTCTGACAATAGGGGAAGTCTAGACAACACAAAGTGCTCCCTCCTCCTCCACTTGCAGCCATTAGAGAATTAGGGACTTCCCAAATTAGAGGTAACATCTTTATGTTTAATAGGCCTTGTGGTAATTTTCTTTAGCTGATGAGCCTCACCAGTTTTTGAACCCCACTTGACTTTTGGCATGTCTAGCATCCTGTGACAATGAGTTCCGCGGTAACATTGTGAGTTGTATGAAAAAGTCTCCTACCTGACATTTTCTTCTGATACCTCTATTTGTGAAATACAATTGAAAATAATTCCTCTTCCAGAGCACACATCATTTTATGCACCTAAATTTCACATACAGCATGATTTTATCTCCTCTGTCAACTGAGCTTTTCTAGGTTTTTTTTTCCATCATATGGTTACTGTTCCATATTTTTGATCACTTCTGTTGCTTTTCACAGAATCACAGAATGATATGGGGATGGAAGGGATCTCTGGAGATCATCTAGTCCAACCCCCTAATTTTCTTTGTATTTTCCTTAGTTTTCCTGTGGATTTTGGTGGATGCAGCACCAGACCTAAATACAACTCAAGATGTGAATGCACTGTGCATCTATTGAGTGACATATCAAAGATTAATGTTTTATCTTGAGTGTCACAAGTTCATTTTAAATAAATAGCGGTTTGATATCCCTCTCCTTTTAGTTCTAGACTTGATGTTCTCCTGACTCGCCTGAAGAACACATCCTCTCCATTTTCTCCTTTCCTTCCATGCACACAGATCCTCTTTGTCCTTGCTATAACCAGCCTTGCTTTTAGCTCTAATAACATCAGAGCTGTGAGAGAGCTAAAAGCATTGGCTGGACTTGGTTGACTTCAGCCAGAGTCACTCACATTAGTTGCCCTTTCTAGGAGCAGGATGCAGAGACACTCTGGCTGGTTGTGGAGAGAAATAGCACAAATCCAGCAGAGCTTTTCTCTCTGGGCTTCGTGCCACAGCTCTTTGTAATGGGATCCCCTTCACTCAGGAGAAACCACTACCCAAGAAGCCTAATTCAGTATAGCCGCTCTGATGTGGCTGTTGCCAAAATATGGCAGTCAGCTTTGCATTCAGGTTTTGAAATATTTTACATTAATTCTCACCCCAGTGATTTTGGCTTACCCATCTTGAAGACCACCATAGAGAAATAGTGATTGGTAATTGAAATATGTGCCTGGAAAGCCTTCCATTATTAACCTCATGTGTTCTGGGCAAATTCCAGGTCAGATAATTACATTCCACCCACCATAAATTGTCCCTGTGATTCCGTGTGGGTATGTGTTAAGGGACAAAATCAGGCAGCTGATTTAGGTGATTATTTTCTTAAACCTTAACCAAATGGATAAACCAGGTTGGGAAAGCAGTTATGTAGATTATTCACAACTTCCATTACTTGGTATGAGGTTATACCCATCCCATGCAATTCAGATCAAAGACACTTTTAAAACGGTAAAATTAAACCGGTATTATTTTGGTTACTACTAACTGACAGAACAGTTTCATTCATTCTGCAAGAGAAATTATGTTTCCTCCTCCCTTTCATATTTTTTTCCTGCAAAAAAGTATCTCAAACTAGCTCTGTCAGTAACAATTTATCCTGTAACATATAGTGGGTTTCCAGTTCTCAGGGACCTGTGCTGACTCCCAATTGGTGCTTAATGCAATTATCATTTATTCTATTTGGACATTAGCATTAAAGAGGTGTATTTTTTTTCATAACAGGTTTGCGTATGTTCCGCATTAACATTCCAGTGCTGCCCAGTAAAAATAGTTGGCCATCTGCCCACTTTTTAAAGTAAATTTTTGGTTTACTATTTTTTAAATTTGGACTTCTAATTATAGTTAGCTCTTCATAAATAGTTTCACAGAGCTGGAGAGAGTGTTAAGCGCTGCATTTCTGAACCTTTCGTCCCTAATAAGTAACTGCAATCTGGCTCCGACACACCTCAGCTATCCAAATTCCTCCAAAATCCAATATATTTTTGTAATTTCCCCTTCTTTGTTCTGGAGACTTAGGTTTTCTCCCTGAACTTTCTAAGAGGAAACATCCCTCTTACCTTTGACCCTGGCAGCAAACCATCATCCTTTCTCTTCTCTTGCCTCCCACCAAACCAACTAGTGTCTTCAGATGGACCTGTGGGCCATCAGCTGGAGAGCTGCAGGTACTATGTCATCAGAGAGCTATTCTTTGATGATGTGGTCAGCCTTCCTACGGTTTCTAGTAAGCCAGTCTTGGCAGGTTCATCTTGCCAACACGCCAGCTCACACAGCTGTAATTATAATTGAATCCACAAAGTTAGATTTAGTCTTCCAAGTCCATATATCAGCCTTAGTTACTGCAGTTTTCTGCTACTTAAGCATATTTAATTTACAAACTACTGTGCACATTATATTTCCAGTGGCTTTTGAGATGTGTGGAAGGGTGTGTGTTCAAATCAGAGATATAAAAACCCAAGCAACCACACACATAAAAGAGGGGAGGGGGGGAAAGTATGAAAAGACAGACAGTATGGGAGGACATAAATGCCTTATGCTATAAAATTTCAAATGAGCACACCACCACTCTCAAGGGCACAGCTAAAACTGGGTGACAGTCCCTGGGAGCATCAAGCCAGATACCTCTGTACAACTTCAGCTCATTTGCCAGGATAAAACCTGATCCCCTTCCTAGGGGTGACAGTGGTGTGAAAACACAATAGCATGTGGTGGTGAATCAGATCTTGAAGCTTTTCTTTGGGGCACAAATGCTTTTCTGTGATCAGCAGGGAACTCTAAAAAGCCCCCAGTAGTCCAGAAATTATTTTTTGGCAATGTAACTCCCTTCAAGGTTTACACCAAAGTCCCTATTGAACAAGCATGTTCCTCCTCACTCATAGTCTTCATCAGGTCATGAGGGATCAAGCCTTGTTGCTGGTCTGTAACCTTTTCTTGTAAGTCAGCAACATGATTTCTCATAATTTTCTTGTATGACCACTATTATTGCAACATACTGTACCCAAATTGACCCTTTATTGGAAATATTTTTTCCAGTGTCCAAAAAATCAGTATCAGTTTATGTCTCTTCATTCCTAAGCTTTTAAAAGCACTACTGAAATTATGCACAGACATAGAGATAGATTTTTACATATTTTTTTGAAATTGTCTGTTGTCCCTGCCATTTCCTTAAAATATGTCTTTCGTCATGATGTGTTCTCCAGAATCCTCCAGAGGAGGGATTTTCCTTTCATAAATACCTAGAAGTTTTTTATTGTTTTTCAGAGTAACAGAGACAATCAGTCAAAAAAACAGTCATGAGAGAAAGTTATTTAGGAGGGGAGAGAACAGAGAAAAGAAAAAAAGAAGATATAGGTATAAATAGCTAGAAAAAATCTTTCATGCACATAACTCAGAATATTTTGTTTCAGATATTTTGATATGTTGTCTCATTGCAGCTGATCTTCAAACTCCTATCCACTTCTATTTATTGCACACATGGCCTGAATATTATTTCTTATGGTGTCGTATGCCTGAGGACTCTGGTAAGACACCTTGTTACAGTTCTGCATGAAAAATGTAATTTAACTAAGGATTAACTGTAAGCAAGTTTAACAGAGGAAAAGGGGGTATCAAAGGCAATCACAAGAGGATTTTGGGATCCCAGGGTTTTTTTCCCATTGTTTATGATTTCTTGTTAAAAATATTTTCTGACTACCCCAACTGCTGGTAGCAAGAGTGACAGAAATCTTCAAAACATTTCATAAGGAAACAGGTGAATAAAAAGAGGAGAAGAATATGATTGCACTTTAACAGCAGCTTTACAAATTGTAGAAGTCATAGGAGAAAACAGATGCAACTCCAGCACCAAATTGCTAGTAAAAAAATTTAAAAGAATGATAAAAGCAATTAGTATAAAAAGATCAGAGATGGCATTGCAGAACCTACTTTAGTGCTTTCTGGAAAACTCACAACACATTTCAGAAATCTGATCCTTTCTTTTAAAAAAGGTAACAAACCATGAAGATCTTTACTCCTGCCAATCTACTCCAGTGAGAGAGGATGGCCAGCATGCTCTGTGTTGAAAAAACTAAAACGACAAAAACATTTTTCTGACTATTAAAATAGAAGATAAATAAACAGCTATAACGTGAGACTTGTTACTGGACTCTGAATTAGTAATTTCACAAGAAATTAGTGACTTTACTTAGAATAATCTACAAGCCTTTGGCATTCCATGAATAAAAATATTTTAATCTGTATACTAACTAATAGATCAGATAGGACCCACAAATTTCCCTTTAAAGTTATCTGTAAAGTAATTTCATGATAACCTAGCTGCCTGTCAGAAACTGGTTTAGACAAAAAATTGTAGGCACTGATACAGGTAGCCGATACAGATAGGAGAGGAGAAAAAAAAAAGATACTGAGCTGCTTCCCTTTCCTAATTCAACAGCTCAGTGTCTTGAAAGCTTTGAGATAGGCTCTAAAGACAGTTGCTGAATTAGTGTGTCATTACAACATAAATTTACGAGTCTAATAATACATATAGAAGAAACAAATAGTGTTAGGTTCAGGAACTGAGACACACAGAGGGATGGAGCCTCTGCCCATACATCTGAGAAGAATAATGTGGAGGCATGAAGCTGCTGGGATTTCCTGTCATCCTTTGCTCACACACTCTTAATCTCCTGAACTGTTCTAATTTTGACATAAGCCCGATTCTAGCATGTTCTTTCGATCAGTCTTAAGGACCGTGACACTACCCAAATTTTGAAACAGTAACCTCAGGCACATTTTCCTCTCACGTCATGACTCCCTGTATGTTACACTGCTCCTTGGCACATTTTTCATGCTGCAAATTCACAAATGCCTATGCAGAAAAGTCCCACAGTGGCTGGGGGTCTCCTTCAGTGTGAACCACAGCTCCAAAGTGTTCTGTTGACCACCTCAGTCACCTAAAAGAGGCTGGGTTGGGAGTGAGGATCTCAGCCTAAATATTTGGCTTATTAAGTTCACTCAGAAAGCATAGGATATATGTTTTCAACCACTCAGTCTCAACCATCAGCAAAAGACCATCATTTCCTTCTACAGTCCAGCAATATCTTGTGAATATCTCTGTTGACTGATCCACTTTTAATAAATACTCATTATCATTTTTGTGTACAATAAGATTCTCCATTGCTATAATCTTTCCATTCTATATAATGCTTTAGCTTTGCAGATGTTAGTAAATTTACAGTTTTAGAGAAAATACAGACACATTTCATATTATAAAAGATTTTCATCTTTCCTGCTTTAAACTCTCATTCAACTGTGTCAGATACCAAGCTTTTGTTTTGAAGATTTTTCTTTAACATGCGTATGACTTACCCTAGTTTTGTAACAGATGAAGTGCACTTATAAACCTCAATACCTGTAATGTCTTAGCAATTTCATAATGAAATTCATATGGAATTTAGCAACCCAAGCCAGATTTGTGTCAGAATCTTTAACATGTTCCAGTTGCATGAAATACTAATTAAAGGCACTCATTGTTAACTGATATAAATAGTCCCCACTTAGCCCATTATAGGTATGGGTTGTAAAACAAACAATTATGTGACAGATGATACATGTTAACACAGAGAAATTTTGTAATGACATTTCTGTAACACTGTAACCTCTTCAACCACCATGTGTTCCACATTACAGGCTAAAGGGGGTGCTGATTGCAAAGGTGACGTACTTTCCAGTTTGTGACTTTTCTTCTAAGAATAGAAATGCCTTAGAGCACCTCCGAATGATTTACATTACAAATTTAGTTCAGGCTATGAAATCATTAATGCAAGCTTGATTTTAGCTGCTACATGTGCTTGCTATTCCATGCGCTAGTGCCAAACAGTTGAATATGCCTACCTACCAAGCAGTGCCCTACCTAGAAACACTTGGCAACCCAAGCAAACAATTGTTTCCTCTTTACCATGTCTTTCATCTAATACCCATTTTCTCTTCACTCTGTACTATGAATAAAATGATTTGGACCAAACAGGAAACTGACTTCAGAATGCATATATATATTTATTTTTAAAAAAATATGTCATCAAAACTCCAGGCTAATCACGGGATAGAAGCAGTCTCCTGGCGTTTGGATAAGATACACAGATTATTCAATTAGTAAAAAATGGTGTCTGCCTTTCCACTAGCCAACATATTCCTGTAACATTAGAAGCAGGTGGCCTCCTTACTCAAAGCACAAACATGCAGAAGTTGCCTAGTGCATTTGCCCTGCCAAAAAAATATGTATTTTCGCATCTGTGAATGTACAATCCTGTGTTTAACCCTTGCAACTACAGAGTTCCTAAAACAGCAAAAGAAGAAATGACCAAGACACATGTGTCTTCAGGGGGGCAGTCAATGAAGAAAAAGTGACCAAAATCTACGAGTACTATGACTTATTTCAGCTATGACTTTCAAAAAGGACTGCTAAAGATGGGTGCAGGGTAACTGAGCTTTTTTTAAAAGAGCAGTACACTCGTACTCATGTAAATGTTTGTTTAGGACTCAGAAAACTCCAATTTTGACATCTACTTTAAAAAAATTTTTGGCCTTTGTTAGCAAAACAAAACTACTTGTTAGCAGATATCTGTCTCCAAGACGGTCTCTCAGAGATGCATATTTCACCAGAACCAAACCCAACTGAGCTATAACATGTACACGACAAAACTAAAATTTTGCTATATTATAATGATTGATTTGCTGCAGAAAGTGAAAAACTAAAAGCATGAGAGAATGGACGATGCAAAACCTATATGTTAAGGACAATATCCTTGTCTTACATCACAGCTAGAAACTGGCCTGGATGGAAACCCTTGAGCTCATCAGGCTTGTCCTTGGAGGCACTTTTTATCTTGGTCTGGATCCAAACTTTTTGGCTTAGAGCAACTTTCTGATAAAAGTGTGGAAAGTCCTTTGTGACACCTCACCCGCACAGTGGATTGAGAGTTTTCCAAGCCCATTGGGCTGTCCTCTCTGACCTTACAGCCTCCACCCATTCAATTCAAGCAGAGACCAAAAAATAACATCTGATTTCATGTCCTTCAACTCAAAAATAGGATATGTTTAGGCAAAGCCTGTGAAAGAACTGAAGCATCAGAATGTAAAGTCAATACATAAAGATGTTACTATCCAGAGCTGTCTAAGCACTCTGGAAAGACTATGAATAACACTAATATACCCACGGGCAATTAAAAAAAAAAAAAAAAGTAACACTGTTAATCTCATTTTAACCCCTGCTTAATCTTGCCAACCTCAAGCAGACCCACCTGAAATTTTACCCAGCAGTCAGTGGTCTTATCCCAGAATGCACATTTGTTTCTGGAACATTTGAAGCCATTTGGATAGGACATTTGGATGATATTATTGTCCAAAAATGGGGATGTTCTCACTCTTTGGACTTTTTCCTAACCCTTTTTTTGGTTTTTAGAACACAAAAATGATTTACCCTAGAAATGTCAAACTTGATTCAATGCTTGCTTGGCGAAGAGACATGCCTTTGGAGCCTGTTAGAGGGCTTAGGTGGGTAATTGTAAAGTTATTGTTAGTTTTTTCCACACTCATGGCATACAATACATGGCCAGCTCATGTTAATAAATACCTGTTGGGTACATGTGTGGCTTATAAAGGCTTGATCCAAAGCCCACAGAAGTCAATGAAAAGACTTCTCTGGTTATGAACGGGCTTGGAGTCAGGCTATAAATGTAAATGACAGGATGTAAGAGTGGGAGAATCATGTCTCCGGCAACCCTTAGCGTCTTCATGGGCAGACAGAGCACAGACAGAATGGGAAGCCACCCATCGTCTGTGGACATTGTGTAGTATAGGGGCCAAAGGATAGAAATGGGAAACGGACTCTTGAGAAAGGGAAAATCCTAGGGTCACAGTGGGGTTAAAAAAATTGTTTGAATGATAACAGCTACAACTGATTAAATGTGCCTCACCTTCTGCATGAATGGGAAAAAAAAAAAAGAAGAAAAGTACATAATCTATATAAAGTCTTATCTTTGCATGACTGATATATAGGTGTTCAATTGCTTTTGAGCAATATATATGCATCTCCCAGGCTGGATCTATCTCATGTGAATGTGCATGTTGATGTCGGGACTGTCAGATAATTGCGATACCCAGCTGTGGAAGGAAATGAGCCACAGCAGCAGGTCACCCTCCAGTCCAGCTGCATGCCCTGCCCAGCCTCATCCTGGCATAGAGCACCAGAGCCCTTGGGAGCCCCTGTCATCACTTGCCTGAGAACTATTCCCAGGGCCTCCTTCCTTCAGGCCTCTGAGGCATTCCTGTGCATCTCATGGGTCCTGGCAGTATGAAGATTTTAGTAGGCAGCTGGGAGGGTCAGGAAAGTTGCATGCCCACTACTGAAAGCACACATTTGCTCTACTTCCAGCAACTAAGCAAATGTCTGCAGAATCAGGCTGTGAAAAATCTCCACAGCAAAGATCCTTCACATCCTCTCTGATTTGTGCAAAGCAGGAACACTTTTGCACAGAGCCTATCTGTAAAGTCTAGCTCTTTGTGTATCTGCCAAAAAGTACGCATCTTGACTCACTGCTTACCATGTACAAGAACCTCCCACTACATTTGATTTATTTATTTATATACTTATTCTCTCTCCATTTTTGAATAACTCTTTTAAGGTGGCAAGGAACAATGATTTGCCTGAGCAAGTTTTCATTTTGCTGTGGGTGTGTGAAGTCCAGCAGTAGCTGGTTGGTAGTTTGCCACTCAGAGTTGAAAGTTCAACAGCCACCTGTGTCACATCTCTCCCTTTTTTGGATCGAAAGGGTGTTATAGGAAAGGTGTGTTTGCTTTTTCTTTTTTGGTAGGACTAAAAATGGAAGGGAGCATTGCCTGTGAGAAACTTATTTCCTAGTGTAGTGAAGTAGCCAGCTGGCAGCCAGATGGCATCAAGCCATCAGGAGGTCGAAGGCCATTGGACAACTGTGTGGGATTTGTTTCTCACTCAATGTGTTTGGTTTTAAAATCATTTATTTCTGGAGTAAGTCATAGATATGGAAAGGGTTTTACCTAGGGGACAGTTGTTTCCCCATCCAGTTGAAACCACAAACAGACAGAAAGCTGGTCAATGGCCAAAGTGAAAGGCCAAAGGCAAATTGTCCCATATTTATCCTTTACTGGGTCAAAACTCAAAAGCTGGACACTGATGGCAGTTCATAAATATTTCACTGCTCCTATCAACAGATGAGATAGAAGGACATTGCATGTCAAGAAACTTGTTGACTCTTGCAGAGCAGATAGCCAGCTGGCATGAGCACCATTACTGCCCTGTCACAGAGCTGAAAGGCCAGAGACAAATGGTGCCAGATTTGTTCCTGGTTTAGCTAAAATAACACAGGAATCATGTTTATGTTTTGATCTTGCTGTGGCGTTGCCTGTGATCCTCACTGGCCATGTGATCCTGACCTATTAGTAAGAAGAGACTCTGAACTCTCCAGAGAGAAATTCTGTCTGAAGGTTTACAATTCTTATTTCATTCAAGCTTCCCATTCATCTCATATTTTATCCTCTCTTGTGTTTGCAAGTGTTTTGAGAGTCACCAAGAGGTGCTTTTAATATAGTGTATGGGATCTGATCCCATACTCACAGCTCTGGAGAAATGTGGGTCAGGTTCTTTGTAAGTATAGATGAGCAAAAAGCCACTGAGAACAGTGAAAACAAACCTTTGCGTGTCGTATAGGTAAGGATTGCATCCTGACCATCTAAGTTTCCATCCTTACACAGGAGCAGTGGGACATCCTGCTTATTCTGAAATGATCAATGAATGCCTGTGACACCTCCTTGTACATATCTGGAAGGGTTAACACTTCAAACTTCTGCCCCTTGTTTGGGATGGGAGATAAACGGCCAAGAAAGAATCAGCTATATGCTTTCCATAGAACATGCCAATAGACAACCTTCTGGCTCCTGGTCCTCAGGATGGCTCACTTCCCAACATCCCTAGTGATCCAGAAACACAATGTTTTCACAATACCTGAAGCAGTACAGTTAATTTTAGATTCTGATCAGCCTGGCAGGCTGCCTACATAAAAGTAAAGGGTTACGAGCATGCCAGCTGGTCCTCTGTCACCAGCTCTGGCTTCTGGAAGGCAGATCTCCTTCCAGAGAGCACAAATCCTCTGAGGAGATGGATTGAGTAAGGCTGTGGGTTTTTAGTTACCCATGCAAAGGAGCATGGCAAAACAGATTTCCTTGGCCCCACACATGCTTTACAACTCTGTTCCAGGACAATTCAGACAGTGACAGAAGGAACTTCCAAAGGCTCTGTGGTAGTCCAGCTTGGTGTAACCTAAGAACTCATCCTCTTCAGCTCTCTGCCCCGAGCTCTCTGCCCAGAGGTTTCCTTCCCAGCAGCAGTGGTGGCAACAGAACCGTTAGAGTGTTTGGTTCCCCAGCAACTGCAGTTGACTGTCTGGTATATCAATTTAAGTCACAGTCGAGTTCAGTTTGTGTTAATGAGCATGATGATCTGTGAACTCTTCTAGCAGAGGAGCCGGCTGCTGCTGCTGGGGAAGGAACAGCCACCAGCAGGGCTGGAGGTGTGCAGGTAGGAGAGGGAAGGTCTGAGTTCACCTCAGCCTGACTTGACAGAGGGGATGCAGCTCCCTCAAGCTTCATCAGGGTTCTGCTTGATTCTATTAACTGAGAGCAAATGGAGAGGAAGCAAAAGATAGTCAGGTGTGGGAGTGAGGATTCCCACTCTTGCTGGCCACAAAGGCTGTGCAGAAGCACAGCTGGGAATAAACTACTTTACTCAAGAAGGTAAAGAAGGTAAAGGAAAGGAGAGAGAAAGAGGATGTTGAGGACAAAAAAAATTCCCTACTGTAACCTCTTGTTCTATTGTCTGCTCTCAGCACAGGATACATTATCACCTTTTGGTTTATTTTACCTTAAATTTTTTTTTTCTTTTTTTTTTTCCCAGCCCCGTCATCAGGAGCTTTGAAATGGACAAAGTAATACATCTTTCAATTCTGCCCTGCAAAATCCCTATCTGATCCAGTTTTGTAAGTGCCCTGAGCTGAAAGTAAAGTGATATCTCCAATTTTTCATACCTTAATGACCTGGAAAATGTGACTTGATTAAACTCCAGGGCCAAGAAAGTACACATTTATTGAAGACGGCTGTTAATGAGTCTGCTCCGTCTGTAACGTTAGATGAGTTTTGAAGCTCAGACTTTCAATAAATACAAAGATTCCAAATACTGATGCATTAATGCAAACTACAGCCCTAAGTTTCCTCTCACGGGACAACTGGAGCCAGGTCCTTGTCTAAACGAAGGACAAGAACAACTACAGAGCTCAACAAAACTGGGACACTTTTGTTGTGCACAAACACTCAAATTCTTGAATAGCTCAGTCCCTACACAAAAGTGGGACTCAAACTCTTAGATAGCTCAGTCACTAATGAAATGCAGGACATGTAAATTGATTCACAGATTGATCTCCCCTCTTCAGAAAAATGTCTATGTTCCTTGAGTTTTTTTGTACTCGATGTTACATTTTTCACCAGAGGAAGGTAGTAAGAGCCTCTTCCTGTGACAGGTACTCTGTGTAACTGTGATAAATCAGTAAATATAAGGGCTTCTTGAGAAGAGGAAGCAGTACTACTGGAGGCTAAAGTGTCTGGTAGAGATTCAAGTGTTACCACAGGATTTATATTTATGAGTTGCCACAAATTATTCTGAACAAAAAGACTAGACACAATCCCCTCCCTGCTCCTTGAAACTCCATCAGCTTTGGGACTGCACCGAGACATAGACTTGGACTGCAATCCAGGAATAAAAGTTGCGGCTTGGATCTATATCTATATGTACCCAGGAGAAAGACTGAACCTTGTGTACCTGTGAGTGAATGGTTCATGCATTTTATTCATCTGTGACTTCCTTACACTCTCTGCTATCTCTGCCAGCTTCCTCACTCTATCCCCTGGCATGAATGTACAGCACACTCTCATTTCACTTAAATCACCAAAAGCTGATATTATTTTTTGATCAAATATATGCTAAGTCATTTTTATAAATAGGAATATGAACTACTGGTTTATAGATAGAAAACTATACGCTACCTGAACTTTGGTTACTAATCAGTTAAAAATAGATATTTGCTCCTTCTGCATTTACTTACGTTTTCTCTCTATTAGCTAATGTGTATTGATGGAATCTCATCAGCTTTTTCATGACCGTTTTGAGATGTGTTCTTGCCAAAAGTGTTAAACTACAGTCTTGCTCTCCAAACCGATGTACAGCTGAGCTAAAAATGTCATGTGTTGGCTTTAAAAGAAAGCAAAAATGAAAATTGAGTTTTGCTGCTGCATTAATTTCAGATCTCAGGATAACTTCCATAAAGGGTATAGGCCAGATTCTTAGCACATTGAGAACTGCATAGGTCCACTGATTCCCATGAAGCTACATTGATTTACAGCAGCTGAGAATCTGGCCTAAAAAGCTTGGGGCTATATATCTATCTTATGTTGTGCTAAAGTCCCTTGACCTCTTACTTGATTGCCTTGCTCCAGCGTGTGATGCTAGTGTAGGTAAATTATACCTCTGCTGGTCACTAAGCTTGCTGTTCTAGCAACATTAATAACCTCAAGGCTTCTAATTTTCTTACCAATGCTTACTAGACCCCCTGTGCAAGCCTCTGGGGCTGCTCTGACAATAATCCCAATATATTTTGTTTTGAATGAAAATAAACTTTATTGCAACTTGTGCTGGAGGCAGACCCACGAGCTTGGGCTCTAGAATGCCTAGTAGGCAGCTGTGTAATCATTAGCAATACTATAGGGAACAGCACTAGGGTTAGTTCAGAAGGGTTCTTCATCCAGCTGGGACTATAATTTACAATGCCACCATCACTACAATAACAAGGTAGCAGAGGGAAAACATTCTGGAAGGGGTGGCAATGAAATTCAGCCATCGCAAGGTGTGGTCTTTGGGGCAAAACCTTTAATTGGTAGAAGGTTCACTAACTGTTCTGGTAACCTCAGACTTTCACCTTTCATTAAATTTAAATCTACAATCAAAATGAGCTTGCAAAAGCATCCAAATAGAAAGGGCTGGCAAGCAATGTCCCATCTTTCCATTAAGAACCAGAAGTACTCTGGTATCCTGTGCCCTTTTTTCATCAGGTTCTTCTTGCCCTTGTGCCCCACCATCCTACTTACTTGACCACAACAGACTTGCACCTCTCCTTCCCGCACAACAAAAGAAGCAGTAGAAGCAGTAGCAACCTGTCAGGTTTTGTTTCTGCTTAGCATCCAGCTCACCCCATGTTTTCCTTTACCTTATTTTTATTTTGTACATCTGATTTAGATCTATAAAGTTTTATTGTAGTCATTACAGTCAGATTACACAGGTCACTACTGGTCACTTTTATCAAAAACTAAATTATGGGCTAAGTTTACAACCAAAACCACAATGCTGAAGAGGCACAAATTTTAGTTTGAAATCTCATGTGAAATCTTTTGAAAATTGTGAGTCCTTTCACTCCTCTGTCTTCCTGAAAGTCCCTTGAATGTCTTCATAGGATATAGCATTTCAAGGGCAAAGACTGTGGATTGCTGCTTTTTATCAAAAGTTAAATCAGCATAATTTGCTATTCATATTGTTCATATTTTCTCTTTCGTTGTTGTTTCTTTTTGTTAAAAAACCTCCTTAATCTTTTTCTAGCAGTTTGTGATCCTTTCTGAACTCTCTTGTGACCCTTGGAGTGGTCATGACCCCATAGTGTGAGAACTGCCAACATCCAGGCAAAGCAAAGGCAGAAGAGGTAGGAACAAACACAGATGCAGTCCAGGTTTAAAGATTTGTATAAAATGTATTGAAAAAGTCACCCAGCTCTACCACCACCACATATCCTTACTTAGCTCACTTATCTTAGCTGTTTTTAAGATGTTTTCATGGATTGACAGCACACAATAGTGAATATCATTGGTTAGAGGCATAGACAACGATCCTCAGAGCATTGCCACCTCTGACAGCAGAGGGTATTCAGCCTCGGTGGTCGGGTTACTAAGAAAAGAGGTCTGGTTATCAGCTCTACTCTCGTGACAGATCCTTCCCTTCAAAAGCTCAGTTCAGCACTTCAGCAGGTGGTTACAAAAAATTCTGAAGAGGTCTCTGGTTTGCAGGAGGTGAAGAGTATCTGCTCTGATGGTAAAATTGTCAGGTAGTGTACTGCTGGAATCCTTATGCAATAATTGAGAACCTCAATGAAAGTAACTAATTTTTCTCTAGTGCCAGAAATGTGAGTGGGAAAGGAGCCCATACTAAAAAGAAATCCATCACTAGACAGCACATGATTTCCAGAAGAACATTAATCAAAGTGATATCTAAATAATTTATTTTAATTCAGTAAATCAAAGTTTCTTTTATCATCTGCTCCATCACTTGTTCAAGCTGCTGCATTGAACTGGTTTGCTGGTTTCCTTAGTCTATTAAGTGAGCTCAGTTATATCTCAGATCTTGTGCACTTGCCTGGTTTCTGAGTTGATCACAGAAGGTTGGTGGTATTCACTTGCTTTCTAAAGCACTGAGATCTCTGATTGAATGTCTGCCAGGGTGATAAAAAATGGAATTCATAATTACAAGTCTGTGTGCTGGTCTAATTCTATCACTGACTTGTCCCTTGAGTTTGACAAAGCCACTTGACTTGACTTCAGGTCTCAGTTTACCCAGCAGAAATTCTGCTTTTTTCTTATCAGATTAAAAAACTCGACACAACAAATCATCCAAACCAAAAAAAAAAACCCCAAACCAACCCAGCCTCAAAACCCCTGAACAGTCTTAGGCCAATCTCAAGCTATAGGCCTGATGTGAATAGACTGAATCTACAGCTCACTGGTGATGGAGAAGATCAGAATTAATCGTGATCATGTCTCCAGCTTTAAAATGAATGAACTGTAGTCCAGACTTACTTTTTATATTTCACATATTCTTGTTTCACTGGAAATAGAATTGTCTAGACCATCAACAGATCATGGCAAAGGGATTTCATAAATATTGTCTTTTACGATGTTTTGTTGCAAATGTCAATGTAATTAAATGTCAACTATTAACTTTTACAAGTATTCACAAGTATCAGGGTCACAATGAAGATGGTCCAAAATCCTTCAGGCATAGAACCCAGAGGTTTTCATGTCAATTACAAAATCCTAAAGAAACTTTTCAAGAACAGGAAAACAGTTGCCATATAGATCTTCTCATCACGCTTTTTTGGAAATCCATCATACTCATAGAAAAAGCATGCAAAACTACAAAGACAATTCATTACTCTTGTCAGCCCTGAGGAGATCCATGGGCAAATGTGATGTCCCAGCTTGTCAAAGAAGGTTTCCAGGCAATGTCATTTCCAAGCAATGTCATAACAAAAACTTTGAACACACGAGAAGGTTTGATTTAGCTGACACTCTGTTGATCATTACTAACTGATCAGAGAAGATACAAGTAAATCTTGGTTATATTGTTCTGATTACTCCAGCTCTAATTCTGTTTGTGATAAGGATTTAAAAACTGATGCTAAGCTCATTATCATGTTAAAAACAGCACTTTCTAGTCAAGGCAAAGCTTGGAGAAATGTTTTGCCCACTAATGGAAAAGAAGATTACAGGGTTTGGATTATGAAATCAATGTGTGCTTGGCCCTACAGAGTTTCTTCGTTTCTAACATAAGTTTTTCATTAGCACAGATTTTTTCCTAGTTGAGTCTTATTTGATTTTTATGGCCTGGGGTCTACTCACACATAAAATGGGAAGTGGTATAGTCCTACTTTTGTCTGCTGAAATGTGAGATAAGGTATTATACCGTGAGTTTGTCTTTAGTATTGCTTGGATTTTGAAGTTATTTTGCTACAGTTTATGCCTTGACATGTACTTAACAGACTTCACAAACAAGGTGATTACATCCAGTGAACAGGTATCTGAAGTGAATCAGTTTATGCATCCATGTATGTATTAAAGAATATAAATAAAGTAACAAAACCTAAACTCTGTGTAGTTGCCCAAACTGCAGAACAGATGAAACCTGAAAGAGGGCAAATCGCCCAGTTACACAAGAACAGGCCACTCATCTCTCCTGATAGATTGGTGTTCGTCTAGGTAATCGTGGTTAACTACAGCAGCCACTGGTTGCCACAATACTCTGTTAAGAAAATCTATCTTGACTAATGTCTGCATTTTGTTTTTTCTTTGAAATGAAAGGACACAATGAAGAACTGATGAGCATCTGTCTGGCTGACTGACTGATTCCAGGGCTAATCAAACTTTATGTTTTATGAGATGAATTCTTCAGAGCAGATCCAGCTTGCATTGTTGAAATCTTCAGGCAGAACAAGCACAAAGCAAAATCTCATTTGAAATAGTGATTCCACATCTACATATTCATGTCTTTAAAGCTCAGTGATTACATGTGTCATGACACTGCATGGCTTCACTTCATCTTATCAATCAGTCCCTACTCTTGGTTATGTCCTTAACTTTCAAAATATTTCAATCTTATAATTTTCCAAGATCCCGCCAGTGAGGAAACAATCCACTTTGGAGACTCAGCTCCCTTACATGGAAGCTCGTGGGATCTCCAGAAATCCCAGCATTCAACAAGAAGGGCTCTCATTTGTTAACACTTAGCTATAATCTCTCAGCTAAACACACTGCTTCTCAGCTCAGACAGATCCCTGCCTGTACAAGTACTTTTCTTGTTGCCCAACTAGTGTGAATTCAGACAGTTTAAATTAAACAGTAGTGGGAAAGAGCAAAAAAATGGTCTGTTTGCACTGGTCTCAGCTGCAAGTGGTGACCTTTTCTACTGTCTGGCACTTGCCTGTACAAGTGCTCATCTTTTATTCCACTGCCTCTGGTCTAACCTTCCACCTTGAAGACAGACATTAATCTTCGGACAATCACAACACTTCAGCTGAGACAGATGCTCATTGATGAACAGACTGTTGTAAACCATACAGAAAAGAGAGAGGAAGGGGCACCCATCCCAGCAGTGACGGGGCTCAGCCGGGGAAGGGCAGGTAACCTGGGTCTGACTCTGTAAGTGCTTGTGCTCCACTCTGCTTTGCATCTCTCATGACCTCAGCTAATCTGTTTGATTTAACACTGCAGTCCAGCACTCACGCTGGCAGGTGATGATCTGACCTCAATGCAGTAAAAAAAGTGATAGCTCTTTCCCAGCTGAGATCAGTCACTTGGAATGGGATTCATATTAACCAACATAAATGCCTATATCTCAGCTAGCCTCTCTTTACAGACAATGTATAGGTGTTTTTAAGGTTATCTTCATCTCAGTGACACCTAAAATAGGTCATACCTAACACCATAGATATCTGAAGTGAAGGAAGATTAATCTCTCCTTGGTAATGTAAATACCCTTTTCGTATTTTGTTGCACCTATAACTTTAGCTATATGATACTGTATTATGATGCACAGAATAACAATAACTAGGTCTGAGTCACAGTATAAGACAGGACTTCCATGGGGACATCCTATGGTTCTGAAGACACTGAGTGTTCTCCCATGAACCGAGTGAAGCAGAGGGAACTGTAGCAAGGCACAACAAGGATGTCTGAATACACCCTGCGAAGTGAGGTATTTATCAGCCTAAGAAGAAGAATAATAAGAATTAAAGCACAGACTGTAATATATAGCTCTGCAATTCATCTTTCTTAGATCAAGGCGTCATTGCAGTTGGTTCAGAGGTCTTTGCTGTTGCCAATCTGGGGGCACCAGCTGAGTAACGCCACAGTGAAGACATAATCTTAATAAGTGAGATTTTTGCTGCGCTAACCACATACCACTTCCCCCACCACCACTTTTTATTATCATCTGTCTTGAATCATTTCCTTGTGGGGAACTTCAGCTACCAGTGCTAATTGTATTACACATAAGAACTACCACTGACGCCAACACAAAGGCGAACAAATTCTTTTCTGTTAAAATATAAAAAATCCCAGCTATATTTGAGCAGGACCACATTTGAAATTTATCTTACTCAGTCTACAACAAAAGTGACCTGGCATACATATTTACCTTTAACAGAAAGCTAAACCCAGCACATTTGGAACCTGAAGCAATAGTTGTAATAAAGAGACAAAGCAGAAAAGGGAGGTAAAGTTAACCCTAATACCAGGATTAATAATAAAACACAGTTATCATGTGCTCTTTACTTGTTTTAACATCTGGAAGGGTTTGGGAGAGTTAAAAAAAAAGAGACTTGTTTAATGTCTGATTTCTACTCTGCCTCATTTGCACTCACATACTAAGTTTACACAGTTCCTTGTTGGCTCAATAATGTTTCTGAGAAGCTTACTTTTTTTGAGACCATGTAGGGGCTGTATCTAGCAAGAATTTCACAAGACATTCTGCATCCTATTTCCCTTGTACTCCTTCATCACGTGGAAAAGGACAATGTCCAGCATGAGTTAATCCAGCATCACAGGTTATTTCTCTATAGCTTGCCTCTTGCCAAAGCAGCCCATTCTTAACACAAGACAAGCCTAAAGAAGGAAACAAATGTGTCCTAGCAAGCAGTGAGATGAATTCCTGATTGCAAAATTGGAAACAAAACATGAAATATGAAAACAGAAACTTAAAATATATCTGACTCCAAATTCCTTTTTAGCTGTTCCAGTATCTTGGCTACGATGAGTGCAAAGGTCTGGCAATGTAACGCCTCTCCCTCTCTCTTCCCTTGTTTCCCCTCCTTCTTTCTTCAAAGCCTGGCCTCACCTTGGAAATCTTACTGAGCTTACGTTCTCTCTTTCAATGTCGTTTGAGATACAATCTGATCCTACTCTCTCCCTTAGCCTGGTGAACTCGTTCTGAATTCATAGTTTCTTTCTGTGACAACACTTTGGGTTTATCCTAATATTTTTGAAGTCATCTGTTAAATTGAAATTGTCCATCATTGGAACTCTTATGTCCCTTCTCTTAATGCTTTCAAAGAAATGTCCTAGCTAAGTCATTCCTCCTCGGCTGTGAAGGAAGGAAGGAGATGAAGAAGGAAGAGGAGGAAAAAAGGGTAAAGGAGGTGGTGTATTTTTCTTTTATTTTCTCCCCATCAGTTAAATGCTCTCTTTCAGACCACTGTCCCGTCAATTTTAAGTAGCTAACACTACTGGGAAGTTGACCATCTGAATGGTCTCATTTACCCTAGCATGTTTCTTTATGTGAGTAACAGTTCACCAATCTCTTTGTGCCAGAGGAGCTCTTCTTGTTAGAGGTTAGGGCTGCTGCCTTCAGGTGCAAAAGCTTTCTCTTTCATGTCTTTTCATAAGCAGTATTGTTCATTGCTGTGAGAGAATGCAGCACATGACTTGTCATTCATTCTCTCCCCTGCCACTGTTTTGCTGGGCAAATTTTAAGACAGCTCTTGGACCTTTTTAATCCTCACTGCAACCTAAGAGTTGTTTAAGTTGACATAACTGGTGTTTTCAGCCTGCTTATGATCTGCTTCTTCGTGATGTCTGTAGTCATTGTCATGTTTAAGCCTTAAGTGATGTTTACAGTTGTTGTCATGTTTTGAGGCTCCGAAGAGTTAAATTTGGGGAGAACATTCCTTAAATAGTACATATGAATGGTACACACAAGAAAATACAGTTAAGTCCTGGAAACTCCTATTAACCATTAGCAAAAGATACGTTTTGTTTAATGACCTCTCACCAGAGCTCTATAATTCCCTTACACATCTGACCACTTGAGAAGAAATCTCCTGGAGAAAAATCTGTCAGTTTGGACATTGTTTGTTCACCATACTTTTTTTTTTTTTTTTTAATCTGAGGTATAATTTGTTACCAATTCGATACTGAAGTCTAGAATATCTCAGGCTTCTGAACTGCTTTCAGTGAGAAGGATGATCAGAAAGAAACACAAGGTTAAATGACATACTGGTTCATCTGTAAAGGAAAAAGTTAGTCAGTTTAGTGTGGGTTACAGCACAGAGACGGATCACTGGAACTGTTATTACCAGTGACAGTTGAGTTCACCTTCACTGGCAATAACAGCTAAGATGACAAAGGATGTGATTTATTGGAATAAAAGGAAATACAATCATAAACCATAACTGACTTGAAATTAGGCACAAAATCTATGTATGCATGTAAATTCCTTTATCTTTATAAACCTATTTCCCTTGAGCAAGGAATTATCCTCTCTCTAATTGTCATTATCTGTATTTGTGCTGTTTCTTATGCTTGTGATATTGCAAAACTAAAAACTTAATTCCAAGCGTCATACCTTTCTAGTATGACATAAGTTTACTGGCAGGATGGTAAACTAGTACTGATACACAGCTTTGTTTAGTGTGGTTCCCAGAGTGTTGAAGTGATACATAACAGAAGTCTAGATGGAGGTATTTAATAAAGCTGCAGACAGATCCTTTAGCTAAGTACTTGAGTGTAGAAACATCTTGGCTCTTCAACCTCTGCCAGAAACCAGCTATTTTCAAGGTCTGTACTCCTGCCTGAGGATGTGGGAGCAGGTTCAGAAGGCAAGAAGCCTCTGGGAAGTAAATGTTTGCTGAAGTGGAGCATGCTGTAGGTGAACCTACCTTAAGTAGATTAGGAGAGGGGTTTGGGTGAGTGCAGCTGGTGGTATGTGGTAGGCAGATGAGGAGATTGGTGTAGCGGTACAGCTGGGTTCTCAGTGTGTTAAAGCTCTGCTATTTCAACTGATTGCACAGAATAAGCAGCTGAGAGAAGAATATGGAAATGCGTCTCCTAGCGACCATGTAGGCTATAGTTGGAAGCTATTGCTCTCTCTTTGGGTGCTTCTTGTCACCAGTGGTGGTGTTCCTGGAATACAGGATTCATCTCACCTAATATTAACATCTGTATGTCAGAATTATGTTAAAGCCCATCATTTAATTTTATGGAGGGCTGGGTCAGTTTTCTTCAGTTTCTTTCTGGGTGGGTCCAGAGCTACAAGTTTTGCTTGTGTTTTGGGTCCAAATAAACTCAAAATCTCAAAATGAAACAGTCAAAACTGCCAAATTTTATTTGGTTCCTTGTCAAAATCATGTGAGAATGCAAAGCATAAATCAGCCAAGGTTCACTCAAAACTGTGCTTAAGGTTCACTCAGAAAGTCTGATATTTTTATTAAACATGAATCACGTGAGTTTTACATAAATTGGAGTAACACAGAACATTTTCCTCGTGGTTCCATAAATCTCATTTTAGCACCTCATTCATCATTTTATCTGACAATTGGTCTCACTTGTGTTGTCCAGACTGAACCCAAAATTCCACTGAACATGGTGATAATTTGATTAAATCCAAAGAATCAGCTTCAGAGTTGGATGTGCTGGGCCAGCTGAACAGAGGAGAATCTGTTTGACTGATTCCAAATCCCTTTAGAAGCACAAGTACTCCATCCCTCTCAGACTGGAATATTTAAGAAAAGCAAACAGATCATCAAAAAACACACGTGTCCTTTTTTTCTTGCTTCCTCATCCATGTAGTCCCTGTAGTTGCTGTGTCTTAAGAGAGGAGTACCCAGAGGCTATATTTATTTATATTTATCTTAGTTATCTGCTATAATGTAAGGCACTTTGTATTGTATGATATATCAAATAGTAATTTGTCTGTCATACACATAGTTTTATTGTTGCACATTTAAGCAGTGACACTCATATCTCCTGATAAACATCTAGCACACTGCTCCAAAACAGTGTGAAGTGGAAAGGAACTACTGCTTGATAAGTTCATCGTTTATGCTCTTTCTTGAGTCAATGGTGAGGCATAAGTAGAGTTGCAGAGTGCAACTTGTTTCATCCCAAACTATGTGTATAAAAGATGGGAAATTAATTGTCCTGTGCATGTGTCTGTCTTTGTGTGCATTTCCCTTCCCGCTGACTTCACAGGGAGTCATAATGACCCGTTTACACTACTTAATTCATTTGAGATGAACATTACATAGATGCTTCAGATCTAAATATCACCATTTACAGATTTCCCTAACAGAAGAACTTATATTGGTGCTCAAAACTGCTTTTTAGCTAGACCTAGAGCTCCAAGGACAATGGTGGTTAAAAGTCTGTTTTAAGACTTGTATTTCTTATGTCCAGCCCATTTATATGTTTTCAGAAATCCACACTGGAATAAAATAACAGAGAGAAAATATTTACGATTTTGATTAGCCAGTATTGGGGGTGAAATACTTATTTTCTCTACTGCTGTGTGTAATTTTTCTGTAATAAGAAGTAGCTTACATGCAGAAACACTGGAGTCACTGAGAACATTTAATATGATGACTGATTATTTAAAATATGCAGTGAAACACTTTGGGTTTAGAAATACTTATGCCCTGAAGACTATCATGAAGAATGGCTGCATTCCACAGCAAGAACAGTGTTTGGAAAGCTTAGCTCACTTCAGCCTACTCACAATGATGATAAATTGCACGTATTGTACACTGCATGCAGAGGTTTTATGCAGGTGGTTTTGTTTTGGTTTGGTTTTTTACCTCAAAAAAACCTGCCCGCATCTTTTTCACCACCAAGAACATTTAGATCCATTCCTTCAGTATTTCAGCCCCTAAAATACAAGCAGTACAACAGCTACATCAGCTTAGCAACAAGGATGAAAAACCTGCAGGTTATCTGATCTGTTCTGTCCCCAAGTACCTTGCTCTGGAATGAAACAGGGAAAACTCCAGAATTACTTTCACCCCACTGTTCACAATGTTAACCCAGATGGCTCTGTGCTGTCCTTTGCCTCTTCCGCTGAGTGGGGGGAAGGAGGAGAAACTGGGTCACCGTGTACTCTTGCTAGTTCAGATTGGACCTTCCAGACTCTCACATTTGCCAGAAATTAAAACAAGGAGCAATTTCTCACTGACCCCTTTTTCAGGGAAAACTGGATACACTATCATTAGTAAGATCAAAGACTTCTACAATATTGACCTTGACAGGAGCAGCATCAGGGGTTATAGACATGAGTGAAAGACCATGTACTCCTCTCCTTTCGTTTGCTCCTCCAAAGAATAATTCTTTTTTTCAGAGGGATCAATGATGGAGAAGAACATGGCTGGGTCATCAATGCCACCTCATCTTCATCCTAAAGCCTGAACCTTTATTTGTTCATCTGTTTAGACATTGTTTTTCCTACTTCTCAGGGAAGTGTAGGCTTCTCAGGGAATCATTTATCCATAATGACTCAGTTACTAGGTTACATCTAAAGTTATACACAGACCAGGGTCAGGGCATGAAGCCAAGTATGTCAGGATTGTACTTTGACATGTTTTTCACCCAGGTTGGCTGGCACTGACCCGCACTCTAGCTGGGACATGGTCAGGAATCAATGTGGGTTGGGTATTTTTGTCAGTATGGTGGTTTGGAGGCGAAGGAGTAAAGAGAGTTTAACTATATCAACTGAACACATACATCAGAAGTGACAGTGGTCTCTGGCCATTTTATTTACTAGCATAGAGGTAGTCAAAGTGTTTATATGTAATATCATTTTCTCATAACAATGCAAGAATCTGTAAGGGTACAAAGAGATACAAGGGTTGTATAGATGCACACAACCTAATATACTTCTCAGAAACTAAAATGTTTCATTGTAAATTTACCGGCATGAACAAATAGGGCTTCCTCAGAAATATGTCGAAATTCTTAAAACCCTGTTTATTTCCTTGCCAGTCAGCAACAAAACTTTAGGGACCATGGGATGCAATATTTCTGGCCATGTAAGATAAGTGTTGCAAAACTGAAGATGCTGCAAAAGATTTCCTAGAACTTTGTTCCATGCTGTGCATTTTGGCTGAAATATTTCACCAAAGAGAAATTCTAATTTCTCTCACAGCTCAGACAACAGGAATAATGCAGTAAAAGAGTTTAGTTTTGTTCTTTTTTTCGTGCCCCAAAATTGCACTGAGCTAACTGCATTTTATCTTAGGAATGTAGTCACAAAGCATTTTTTCATATTCATGCCCAACACATCCAAGAGGCTCAACTACTTAATTTTTTATTCTTTTCTCAAACCAAAAGTATGGGAATTGTGCAAAACTATATGCAAAACAGAAAGACTTTGTCACAAGCAATTAAGTTATCGATTATTTTTGTTTTGTTTTGTTTCCTTTTTCCTCCACTAAAGCCATTAACACTTAATAATACCACATAATTCACTGATTCCCCTAGGCAGGGAAAGATTGTAGGCACAAATATGCTGGAGAAGTGTTAAATGAGGGTCTGTAACCTCAGAAATGATGCTCTCAGCAACCAATTTAAAAGATAAAAGTGAATTTTCTCCTCCACCCTTTTGGAAGACTGTTAGTACTTCATTTGAAAGGGATTGCTTGCTTACCTCTTGAAGATGCTTCATTGTCCTGAATCTGGCCATAGGCATTTCTGAGCAGCAGAGAGGTAGGGCTTAAGTCACAGCTTCTGTTCCCACCCTCCCTCTGCTCAACACTTCTAGATTGGGCAGATTTTTCCTTGGTGTTCTGGTTTCTGAAACTCCCCTCTATGCCTCACAAGGTGAAGCCCCTACCGCAAAATTGGGGTTGTGAGTTCCACACACCTCCATAGCACTTGAAAATTTCAAAAGCTGCAAGGCGCTGTGTTATGGATCTACTGCCTTCCTGTAGAAAAAAACAAAAACAAAAACAAAAACAAAAAAACCCACAAAAAACAACAAAACAAAAATAAACCAAACCACAAACAAGAGCAATAAAACCCACCAAAAACCCAAAATAAACCAGAATCTCTACAGATTAAGCTTGTTTTGCCTTCTGCATATCTGATATGGAAAAAAAAACCAACAAAAAAACCCCCCAAAAAACCCACTACAAAACTTCCTAGTAAAACAAAATTTTTTGTATGATATCAGCAACTTTCACAGACATATACCTGTAGCGATGCCGACCCGTCCAGTATGAAGCAAATTCATCTGTATTTGCAACATGGCTAAGAACATGGTTAGTTGCCAAGCAGCTGTCACTGAAAAGACCTCCATAGACTACATGTAGAATAAGGCACTGCTAAGTAAGATTGTAACAGTGTGGTCCTTTATGAACCCATGTGACAAATATAATAAAAGTATTTGGACTGAACAGGCTCTAATTCTGCTTGCTAGGATCAACAAAGTATCTTGACTGTCCCTCTTGTAATTTGTAAATGAACCAAAATTAACTTATTTGCAACTACAGTCCCATGACTGAAGATTGTCTACTATTTATTCCTTCAGAGCCCTTTGTGAAGTGGGTTATGGTGGGGCATAATATATGTAATGTTTAGGTCATAGAACACAACCAAAGAACTGAAGCCAAACTCAACTGAGTCTGAAATAGGATTAAGCCTGCAAAATGCTTTTTAAGAGCAGTTTAAATGCTAAATACAAGTGCAGTGTCTTTGTGACTGTGACCTAAAAAATATGCATAGAATCATGCTAATTATTTTGAGACTGGTGGTTTTCTCTTTAGGTCACTAATTCTTATACATGCTTCAGCTAGATAAAAAATGATATTTAATAAACCTCAGGAATGGTATCAGGAACAAAAACATATCACACCAACTAACGACAGCCAAAAATCCTTCAAGAAATTAGCAAAGTAAAATAACATGTTGTGCATTATACTGAGGTATTTATTTATTTTGTTAGTTTGATTGGTTAATACAAAAACCTCATAGATAAGGTGATTACAACACAGGAATAGCAGCCAAAGTCCTGGCACAAACCACTGAAATCCCCACCTCACTTTCTTCAAGGTCAGCATCATTCCCAAGCCAAATTTCATAAAAAGGATATACTCCTTGAAAACAGAGCAGTGAGAAAGGGATCACTGGAGACCTAGAATCTGGCAACTGAATTCCAGGAAATTCTTTTGAAAAAGTGACTAAATTGGAAGCTGAGAGGCCTTCCTGAGCTTTAAAGGGAACCTGTATCATGGACAGTGCACTCATCACAGAAAAGCATTTTTATTTCACTGAATTTCACTGAATTTCACTGAATTTTTTTAGAGTTGGAAGGGACCGTATAGATCATCTAGTCCCACTCCCCTGCTGAAGCAGGATTGCTTAGAGAATGTTACTCAGGACGGCATCCAGGCGGGTCTTGAAAATCTCCAAAGAAGGGGACTCCACAACCTCCCTGGGCAGCCTGTTCCAGGGCTCTGTCACCCTCACCGTGAAGAAATTCTTTCTCATATTCGAGTGGAACCTCTTATGTTCCAACTTGTGCCCGTTGCCCCTCGTCCTGTCACTGGGAACCACTGAAAAGAGTCTGGCTCCCTCCTCCTTCAACCCACCCTTGAGATACTTATAGGCATTAATAAGGTCTCCCCTCAGCCTTCTCCAGACTAAAGAGTCCCAGCTCTCTCAGCCTTTCTTCATAAGGGAGATGCTCCAATCCCTTAATCATCTTTGTTGCCCTTCGCTGGACTCTTTCCAGTAGTTCCCTATCCCTCTTGAATTGGGGAGCCCAGACCTGGATGCAATACTCCAGTTGTGGCCTCACCAGTGCAGAGTAGAGGGGGAGAATGACTTCCCTCGACCTACTAGCCACACTCTTCCCAATGCAGCCCAGGATTTCGTTGGCCTTCCTGGCCACAAGAGCACATTGCTTGCTCATTGTCATTTTGCTGTCTACCAGGACTCCCAGATCTTTCTCTTCGGAGGTTGGCTCCAGCAGGTCCACGCTTAACCTGTATTGGTGCCTGACATTCTTCTTGCCCAGGTGTAGCACCTTACACTTTTCCCTGTTGAACCTCATGAGGTTCTTCCTTGCCCAGCTCTCCAGCCTGTCCAGGTCTCTCTGGATGGCAGCACGGCCCTCCGGGGTGTCAGCCACCCCACCCAACTTGGTATCATCAGCAAACTTGCTGAGGATACACTCTGTCCCCTCGTCCAGGTCACTGATGAATACGTTGAACAGGACTGGACCAAGTATTGACCCCTGGGGGACACCACTGGTTACAGGCCTCCAGCTTGAACCTGTTCCATTAATCATTACCCTTTTTCTATAAGTCAACCATTTTTTAAAATTCAGAAATTACAAGTGGACCTCAGTCTTTATTTATATTTTAAAAAAAAACCACAAAAAACCAACAACCCAAAAATAAACAAAAAAAAAAAATCACAAAAAAAGTATTTTTTGCTCTTCAAAATTGAGCAGTGATTAGTTTTGGATTCACATTGCCTAATTTTAACATGTGTCTTTGTTAATGGCAGCTTTGGTGGCTCAGCAAAGGCAAAGTGACACAGGGCTTTTAATACGGCTGTGCACGACATGTCAGAGTCTAATAGTTGAAGATTTGGATTAATCAGAATTGCAAATGAAAATCAAACATGAAAAAAGGCTTCTCTACGGAAGCACAACCCCCTGTCCTTCTCCTGCTTCAATTACACTCATGCTTAGCCTGGACACTCAACAGCCCAGATGGTGTATGTTTTATGCAAAGTAGCCCAGATATCATCACTTTTGTACGGAGTTTCACAACCTGTTTTTCCTCAGACCTTCCTTTAGAAGAACAGCCACTGAAAGAATCTCCTTGGCATCTCCAATTGTCTGGAAAACCTGTGTGTAACTAAAGCTATCTCAACCTAAATGCTACGTCTACTCCAGTCCAGTTCAATATCATCAGCTGTACACAGTCCTAGGAAATGGCACACATTGTTCCATGCTGGAGAGTCCTGCCAAAGATTAACAAAGGGCGCGCTAATATAACTGTTTTCCACATATGGGTACTGGTACATTTTATTACAAAGGTCAATGAATATAATGTGTAGATTAGGGCTTCAAGACGTGGTAGCAAAAGCCAGCTTTTCCTGGCAGACCAGTGAGTTGCTAGCAGAGGTGTCACCAGCAAGCACTCTGAAATTCTTCATTCGGGCTCAACTACCTAAAAGAATCATAGAATCATTTAGGCTGGAAAAGACCTTTTAAGATCATCAAGTCCGACCATGTACCTAACACTGCCAGTTCTACCCCTAAACCATGTCCCTAAGTGCCACATCTACATGTCTTTTAAATACCTCCAGGGATGTTGACTCAACCACTTCCCCGGGCAGCCTGTTCCAATACTTGATAACACTTTTGGTGAAGAAATTTTTCCTAATATACGATCTAAATATCCCCTGGTGCAACTTGAGGCCATTTCTTCTCATCCTAAAGATGAGAGAAAGAAGACACCAGCTTCTCCAGATCTGTGATTGTACTGAGCTAAGGGGTTGAAGGCATCCATATAGGGCAGGGAGAAATGTCCCAGAACCTACAGGAGAGGCACATCCCTCTGCAGCAACAGCAGGTGGCCAGACAGGACACTCTGAGGCATTTTGTGTTACTTCAGAAGCCCTTGTTTATGAATATGACTTTTTTTCCTCTGTGGTCATGATCTAAGGTATTATCTATATATTTTTAGTTGATCAAGTTAAAACTGTGCATGTATCATGACCCTGACTGTGAATGTGATGATGAAATGTCAAAACTCCTTTCCCATTTCAACTTGCCCCCACCCCAAACCAAAAGCAGCTTGTACCTCTTTGGAATGTTTCGGAAGATATTGACATTGTGACACTATAACACACACAGGAACACATACTATAGTATTAGTTGGATCAATCCATACAGATTACTTCGTCGTAATAGTAAATAGATTGTTTTGTCCTCTTAGAATGCCCTTTATCTAAAATTGTGTAGTCTCATAACTCTAATTAAGAAAACAAGTTGTGCTTTTTTCTGCCAGGTCAGAGGATATCTAACCACATAGATATTCTTTCCTGACTATCATTACTAAACAATTAAAAGCAGAATAATTTGTTGTGCAATTGGTTGTCTAGAAGACGTATACAAACTGCCATAGAAACAGTAAAAAATGTAAAAAGCTCACTACAATCAAATGCTTGACAATTTGACAATGAACGAGTATTTACAGCAAATAATAGTAGTATTCTATCCAAATAGCAAGGTTAACACTTCTATTAAAGTATAAGAAAAAATGAGAAGGTATGTTTTTGTCCAACTACTTATGTAATTCTTATGCTTCATAATACAGAAAATTACCCTGGTTGTGATTTGACCTTGTCATAATTCGATGTCAGAGGCTGATTATCTCTGTACCCTGCAGCTGGAAGGAAATGTTTTCCAGCTCTTAGAAGTCACTCTGCATTCTATGCAAAGCTGCCTAGTGGCAGTTTTTAATTCTGGAAGGGTGGGAGTCAGTGGAGAGATGGAAAGAAATGCTCAGTGACTGAATACTGCTTATATTTCTTGCACAATGTGCTATAAGATTTATATGATGCAGTTTAAAACAGTCTGACTTTCCTTATGCTACAGTTTATTACCTCATTCATTTATTCACAGAAGGCTAAATTATATCAAAGAATTGATGACAGATTCTTCAGTCATAAACATAACTCTTATCTGAGAACAAATCATGGCAGACTGGAAGAAATGTGAAAGGATTTCATTTAGTGATATACATTAGTTCTCAAATATCTGACTTCAGACTTTGATTTCATCAGACGAAATTATGTTAACTCAGTTCAATCACCTTTTCTTCCTTTTCAGGAAATTGTAAGGATTATTGAAAACCGAAATTTGATGAAAGGTAATATAGGAGAAATACATAGCATTGAAAGTTTCGGTAAAATATGTCATATCTTACAAGTCCTGTTCTAGGAACTGGCTTAATGTTCTATTTTTGGATGCTACTTCTCTTCATTTATTAAAGCTTTTGTGCCCATTCTTACCTCACATGCAGAAGTAGAAAGAAAATTTTCCTTATGTAAAAAGGTAAGAACAGATTGCAGACACTTAATAAATTTTGAATATGAACTTCCTGCTAAAATTAGTTTCAAATGTAAATTTAAGGGGCTTTATAAACTAGTTTCAAGAAGTAAAAATGAAATAAAAAGCACTATGGATATTAAGTACCATTTTAATTAGTAAGTTGACCTTAATGATCTCAGAGTTGTATATTTCAACACAGTATCAAGGTACACTTGAGAAAAAGTACATGGTATGTCAACGGTATTTTTGTTCTCCTCAATAACGTTTAAAATGAAGTATTGCCCGCCATTTTTCATATGACTGTTTTTTTTTCTATCCAAGCAAGATAGAAAGTGACTGATGGGCTAGAACAAGGAAGTCAGGATGTCTCCTTTATATTCACAGGTGCATAAAAACATCCTGCTCTTCACTTTGCTTTAATCAGGCTTTTGCAGAGCAGGTTATGAACTTAACAAATGGGGCTTTGTGGTCTGTGTCTGCAGCAGATGGTCTCCCAGAAAGAAAAGGAGGGAACAAGCATTTATTCTCTGCCAAAGTACACTTATCCTTCCACTTCTTTCCTTATCTCATTTATGCTGGACCTTGGCAGGCAGAAGGGTGCAGCTTTCTTGTCCATTGGCTGCTCCTCAGAAGACTGAGACAGCAAGCACCCTTTGCCCAAACTGTGAGGGCATACCTACAATCAACAACCCCACGGTAAAGAATTGAATCCTGCTCATGCAGTTGTAAAGGAGAAGATATGTCCAGACTTTTTTCAAAATTCTCCCAGTCAGGTAAAAAGACCTACATATCTGTTTCCCATTGATTGCAAATCAGCTGCCTAAATGCCATTTTAAATCTGGACTGTGAATACCACAGTTGAAAAATTGTGCTGTCTTTTGTTGTAATTCATATTCACTGGTCTGTCATATAAAAACTAGCTCCATCTTCACTGCCTACCTCAATCTCTCATTAATTTGAGCTCAATAAAAGCTATGACATAGTCTTCTTTTCCAGAAATTTTTCTTGCTCTGCATATGGTACTTTTTTGTGCGTGCATGCATCTGCACCATTTCACCTGAAAATTGGTTAGAATTAATATGTATATATATATAGTAATATAGAGTAATATAGAATAACATAATCATGCTCATCGTTTGAAATTAATGAATATCCACCAAACCAAATCTATTTATTTCCAGGGACTGAGTACTGGAGTAAATCCTTCACTAGTGTCCAATAGGGAATACACCAGCAAGAACTTGGCCATAGTCACCATCTAAAGAACACCAAATGAACATGTGCTACTGAAAGTGAGTAATGATCAAAAAATCAGGCCTAAAACTTCTAATGGATATTAAATACTTTGACCCTGGCATTTAACCAAGAGACAGAATGCCAACTATTAAAATAAAAGCATTACTTTTACATCACATTTATTACACTTTCATATTTTTCTGAGTGCTGTTGCCATCTTTCTGACCTGTCATGGTAACTTGTTTCTGGCTCTTCCTCAGTTTCTGTTGATCCAAGGGGCTCATTCAATACCCACTAATAGAGGGGGGGAAATCTTTCCATGACTTCAGTGAACTCTGGATCAGATCTCACATTTTCTTAAACTTCCACATCCTTTGAGACCCCAGTTCTCACATTTTGTGTTAGACAATATTGTCTTCACAAATGGATATTTTTTTACTGTGAAAATCAGTCTTTTCTTCTTGTTGACAAAAGCAATGCCAGCCCCATTATTTATAACACGTTTAGCAAACCCACAGGAGTTAAGCAAATCTGGAACCCTCCAGGAGATTGACTGCCTTGATGAGTGTAGCATAAGTCACCCAGGCTGAGGCCATTCGCTCAAATATTTCCGTGTGTAAATATTAAGTTACAATATACTGTAATGGAATTAACAGTGTGTGCCCCAAGTCAGGTGCAATGAATGAGCTCAGGTTCAGCACCAATAGTTACACACATGCATCACCCTTTGCTTGCAAAGAGACATGGATTATCTCAGATAGTTAGAGCAAGTTCGCTGTAATTTCACATCCCTGGGACACCATTGTCTTCTTTTGCTGTAGTCTAAGTCTTACTCTGCAGGTGAAATTGCTCCCAGCCTGTAATTACTTGCCTCCACCTCTTCCACAGAAGGGATGGGACACATGACCCCACACTGCGACCACTTGCAGAAGCGTGTCTGTTACTACTATAATGGCAGAGTCTTTTGAGTTTAAAAACAGATCTACCCTCTGTTAATGGTCCTTTTTTTCAGTTCGGAAGACTATTACCCAAACATGTGGTTGCATTTTGTGGTTTTGGACCCTAGGAGGTGAGACAAAGGAAGGTGAGACAAATTATTCGGTGTGTATGAGGCACCTCAGAAAGTTTTGGTTCACGTGGGTCACTTGTTTTTTGTGGATTGTCTCCGAACAGAACGTGCAGAACTCCTGTGCCATCACTTAATAAACACCAGTGCAGGGAGTCTTTGTGTTTTTCATATTACTTACCCATCTTATACAGGAGAAAAGATTCGTGATATTTATTCCACCTTCCCCAGTAAATCTCAAATTATTCTTTAATCTGGCCAAAATAGAAAAGGCATTATGCCTTAAATCATAGCCTTTTCTGAATTTTCTACTAAAATACCAATGAATTTCCTAATGCAAAATAATTAACCAACCTTCACAGGAGCCATTTCTCCACTTGAAATCCCCTGACTAAATTATTTTTTTAAATGTACACAGAGGCACTAGACTTCTATGTCTAAAAAGCTTCCAAACTTTCATTGTGGAAAGAAATATTTTTCACATTATAAATATGTAAAACAAGCTTCTGAAACTTTTTTATGTCTAATTCATCTAATTTGATGTTGCCCTCTAGTAAGTTACAATCATTATTTTCCCTGTGCTCTTTGGTTCAGTCATCATTCATCAAATCTCAGACTAAAAGGAGTTTTTACAGCTGGGTCATAAACTAAATCAATGGAAATGTTGATGCAGCATTAACTATATCAATCCTAACAGGTGTCTTTATAATAACCCTTGTAAAAGAAACACCTCTATGCAGCTCACCAGCAGGCTCAAAGAGTATGCTAAAGTAGGGAGCAGGGAATAATGAGTAATTAGGGTTTTCACTAACCAGAAAGATAGATTCTTTCAATTTATGTCCATTAAAAGTCACACATGTAAGCATTATGGTAATATATATCTCAGCTGCACGCGTCCAGTAAACTCATGACAAAATAGTAAAAACCAACCCAAAAGAGCAATTGCTAATCTTCCAATTACCTTACTCATTATATGCAAGCCCATGAGCTCTGCCACATATTCACATTCAGGTGTCCATGTAAGGTATTTTTAGCAAGGAAAATGATGTCTGCTGGAGTGATCGGTAAGAAAAATATGATAGTGGACTGCTGAATTTATTGTTTAAATTTATTGTTTAGCAAACATCTTTGCATTTTGTGTTGGGAGCCCAGTCTGAGAATTCCCTGGAGAGCTGACCAAAAAAAGCTCACGGCAGAGAGCAGCACCACAACCCCCTTAGAAGTGCCTCAGGACAACAGTGAGCTATCTGTCAACCGGAGCTCTTTTGGGGCCCATTCCTGTACACAGAGGCATATTGTTCTACCAAGCTGGGTGAAAGAAAAAGTACCGAAACACTAATTAACTCACAGATAGAACAAAAGGCACCTAAGCCCATTCTTGAGGGACATGTTGTATATTTCTGATGTGAATTCTCAGATAATATGAAAAGCAGAAGCACGAGCATGCTGTTTCCTAGAGGATATCCTCATCGCCTGACTTCACAGGTTGATTTGCTGTTGTGGTTTTTTTCTCTCTGTGCCCAAAATTCTCAAAAACAGGCAGGCAAACATTGGCATCTCAAACAGATGTGACATGTATAGCGTATGTGTATGACTATACTGCAGCATTTTCTTCAGTTTGTTTTTTAAAGCACAGGTGAGATATGGGGGATTCAGACCACCTTACAGACAGGAGAGCCAAAACATGGTCTACTCTTTTCTCCAAGCATGCTTTAGCTAGTATTCTAACGTGAAGAAAGAAGTTGGTGTCTTTGCTCCTTTTCAACTCTCTTGTTGGAGACATCTACTCTAGGCAGAGCTGGTTGTTGCAGGCAAAGATGTTGACTTTAGAATTCTTTCTCAAACATCAGTTCAGTCTTTTGGTCTTCTTTGTCTCGAATAGCTGCATACCCATATAGTCCACATACTAGAGCATTAAAGCACTATACATAAGTATTGATACTCCCTATACAACCAGCACTGAGGCTGCAGCTCCTAATTCTGAAGACCTTTAGAGACAGTCATAAAGTACTCCGAAACTAGTTGCTTTCTAATTTTTTCATATTGGAGCTCTCTTTTCAATTAAAATCTCTCTTTGATTAGCCCTGCCCAGCACAACTCAGTCTATGCCATATGACAGACCCCTTGTCACAATCTCTCCTGGTCACTGTGTTTGCCTGCATCCCTGCAGAGCAGCAGCATCCTCTGTATGCTTTGGATGACTGCATGCCTGCATCTGCTAGAAGGGTATGTAAAATCAAAGCCACTTATTTCCTCCAGAGAAAGCTGAAACACATCCAATGTTGATTAGTCAAGCTTTTTATTAACTTTTGTATGACTCACAATGGGCTAAAAATTATGATTAATTCCATTTCTAATTACACAATAATCAGTAGCAAAAAGGACTGTAAGCAGTGTGGAGAACACCTGCTCCTTGTCAAAACCCAGGAGCCTTTGTTCAAGAGAACTTAAGGATGCAGGCACATTTCCGTGTTTCTTAAACAGTTTCTGTCTAGTACATAATACAGCAGTTTATCCAAATCTCCAGAAAATAATTTTGCCTGTAAAATGTTACACAAATGATTCACGAAATACAGAAAACACTACCGTACTGTCAACATGGCAGTATTTTTAAGGCCTCTGCATATCCCTTCAAACACAACACTTAACAGGACTGGGACAAGGCACAATGGCTCTTCCCCAAGGACCACACACCAAATACCTCCCAAAGCTTCCAAGTGGACAACAGCACTTGTTCCTTGATGAAGTCGCCTCTGTTGCACCTCTCAGTGGCAGTGTCCAGGTCAGGTCAGTGGGACTCAGAAGCAACATCATACTTGTTTACTTCTGTTGAACCTTCATTCATCCTGGAGGGAAAAGAGTGGTAAGGAAGGAACCGCCTACAAAAGGCCACACAGGATAGGAAACTCTTTTTATCTCCCACATTTCACTCCATTGTAAGGGATAGACAATATTTGTCCCTTATATGGGAACATTTACAGGTATGATGTCTTTAAAAATATTGTCCCAAGATCTGCAGTGTCTCTGAACACTGTTATGTAGAAGTCCTCCTGTGTAGATTAATACAATATTGCACAATAGGTTTAGAAACTAAACCCATGCAAGTGTTTCAAACAAAATGAATCAAGTCTCCCCATCAGAGACTCCTGGAGAGCTGGAGTCTTTGCTGGTGGGATGCCTGGGGTTTGTCTGGAAGGGAAAGAAGCGTGAGGGAGAAGACAAGAAGCTCAGCACAATAGGTTGCTGGAGAGTCTGTTGGGACCTATTAAACTAGGATGAAAACATGGACTTGCAGAGGGGCAAAAAGGAATATAACTCCTTCTCCTCCATGAAAACCAGAGAAAGAGCTCTCCCTAGTTTGGGTATACTCCAACACAAGTCCCCTCTCTGGCCTCATTAGCACAGCTAGAGCTCCCTCTTCTGATTCACTCACTCCTCCTCTTCTTTGGGATGTGGACTTTAATATTCACATGAGCAAAGCAGGACACATGCTGACCAGCACCCAGCTGGACTCTCCACTACTGAGCTGGTATTTTCCATGTCCTATCTGTCAGCATCAGACCGTGATTTACAGGGATATAAAATTGAGGGATGAAAGACCTGGAGCTGCATATAGGCAAATTTGATTCAATGGGTTTCTTTAGACATGCTCCAAATATTTGTACAACAGGCTAGAACCAACAGTAGAAATATCACCTCCAGAGGAAACCTACCATTTGGAGGTAGTCACCCACCGAGGCTGTCTCAGGGTAACAAGTGTTTGCCATGTGGCTCTCTTCTAATCCCTGTGCAACTTGGAGTTTCCTTGCGGACCCCTTGTATTAAAGAGATACAAAGAAATGTGTGTAAAGCTTTTCATTTTTCTGTAATAGTAGCAAGATCCTACACAAATTCCAGAACAGAATAAGTTGGCAGCCTCTCACAGCTAAAAATATTAATTTTTTTTCTTACAGCAAAAAAAAAAATAATTAAGTACCACTTGACGTTCATATTTTTTATCATCTTGACATTATAAAACCCAAAGGAAAGGCTAGCAATTCCCTTTTAGTGCTGCCAGCATTGATCTGCCTTTGATTTCCACTTTGCTATGCCTAAACGTGCAAGTGCTCTTCAGAGAGTCCAGACAAAAAGATGTGGAGCGTGCAGAGACTGTTCTTCACCATTTCTTTGGAGGGTGAAATAAAAATGGGGAGTTTGACACTTCCTAATGAGCCACTCTGTTTTCAAGGCATGTTCACGTAGAATTAACTCAGTCTCTTTAAAATAAAAAAAGGTAATGCTATGAGGGAAACATTCTCCACTCTTTAATCCCCTCTAACACAGCATCTGAAATCTAGCCAAGTGTCACATGTGTACAGTGCTCAGTATATACAGAATGTATATGAAGTCAGCAAAATACACAATTCCAGGGTTTCTATTGCGAAAAAAGCAGGCCTGACCTTTTGACAGAGTAAACACTGCTTTCTCACCCAGATACATCAAACCGGCTTTATATTTCATCATGCATTTTGCTTGCCTTTCCTTTTTCTTTTTCTTTTTCTTAATCACTATTTTTAAATTTTTCCTGATCATCCAAAACCTGGGGGAATAATGCTAATGATCATAATCCTTCCCTTGCAACCCTCCTCCTGCTCCCTCCCTTTCTTTTTTTAGCCTGTTGGCAGCCCTGATCAATGTTGATTCATTGGAGGGAACAGAATCTGCAAACTCTTCAGTAACACTAGACAAGCTGCTACTACAAGCAGCTGCAGTTGCAGTTCGCATCTCACTAGGGGTTTTTCAGAAAACCCACCCACAACACACAAGGGGAATTCTCCCGGACAAGCTGCAGGTGCTATGGATATTTTCATTTAATATTCATTCTTGCAATTCAGCACATTTGTAATCCATGTGGTAAACTGTTACTTACATTTCTCCCAACGGACCACAACCAGATGTCGAAAATAAGAAGTCCGGTGGAGATATCGCTTCTTCTCCTCTTCATTGTGCATTTCAATGGTCTTAAAGCAAATCTGCTTTCTCAGGACCAAAAAATGTGCTTTTGTATTTAAAGACACTTTTGTTGACATTAAGTAATAATAGATATATTCAGAAATTACAGGCCCCATGAAGATTATGAAGTGCTTTAATTGGATGAGTATTCTTTGCTATATTAGAAAAAATGTACACTTTTTACTAAGCATCACTTCATATTGTTAACTAAAAGGCCAGAAAAGGTTCACAGTGGAATAAGACATGAGTTCATAGACAATCTTCTGTATATATCCCAAAATTTTCCAGAAGACTTGATTTTCCCAGTGTCAGGAGATGGGAATTCCTGTACCTCTGTATTTATTTATTTGGTTGGTTGTAAGCATTTCTATTACACTCTTCGCCATAGTGCTTGTGTATTCTGAAAGCATGCCAGAGTTAGTAATTTTTTGATACTGAAAAGAACTAATACTAGAGCTTTGTACAGAATTGCATTTAAATATACACCAGAGATTGTTTGTGTTTTTTCTCTAAAAAAACAATCAAACAAAAAAACAAAGACAAAAGAAAAACACAGAATTTTCATCTGATGCAGTTTTACAAACAATCCCCCAGACAGTGCATCGGTGACAGTAAAGGATCTGCTGTTCTCTTTGTTTTCCTACACTCTGCCCATTCCCAGCATCATTGGGTACATTCCAGCAGTACTTGAAATAACATTAAAGCTTTTATTAATAACTCCTCCACAAGAGAAGTAGGGGTGGGAGGAAGATCACCTAAAGCCTCAGGTACAAAACTGTTTATATTTTTATAATTTTTTAGGGTAAAAATATTATTCTGCAAACGAATGTTCACAGCCTCATGGCTTATGCAAGGATCTCCAAATTCATAAACGGTGACAGAACAGTAACAGCAGATACAGGTAAGAAAAGAGATGTTTCTTTCCTTGGATGGCTTTAAATTATGAATGGATTTTGATGTTTTTCTCAGTGTTGAACCAACTCTTGTTTTCCATACTGAATATTTTCCTGATCCTGAAGGCCCTAGAAGAAAGCAGAGTTCCATATGACTAAAGGATATATAATTATATTGAAGGAGATAACTGTTGTCCTAAAAAACTTTCAGTGGAAGTTCTATCTCATTGAACAAAGACATACTCTTTTCCTGACAGTTTTGAGTCAGAAGAGACCAGCATCTTTATTGAATCTTCCTGAGAAGACAGTTTGAATGAATATAAAAATCTGGTGAATGAAGACACCACTGTGATGCATTTAATTGGTTTATTAGGGCCCCCAAATCTGGTTTCTTTTGCATCTGTCTTTCCAAAGTCAGGAATTTCAGCATAAGCTTAGGTCATGATTAGATTAGTGACCTCATCCCAGTCTCATATTGCAGACATTGGCCATGACCTCTAGTTTCAGGGCACATGGGGTGAAATCCTAGCTATGCTGAAGCCAGAGGGGACCAGACTGGCTTTCTCCTCACATTCTCGAGTCCTTCAGGCTTTGCAGCTGTGCTGCAAAAGGTGACATGGCTGCAGAATCCAAAGGGTGAGTCGACTGTCCCTTCTACAAAGTAAAAATGTTCACATAGAAAGGGTTTACTTCTATTTATTAGGGGAAAGAAAGAAGGGAAAAAGTTAAAGCACTTCTAAAAGATTGCTTGAAAATGTTTGGGAGAAAAGGATGCTTGCTTCAGAGAAGACTGGGTAAGAACAATTCACCTACTATGGGTTCCATTGGAAAATGGACCTTGGTAACAAGGAAAATCCTAGAATCAAGCAGCTACTAAAGATATACAAGTAATAACAGGAATAGGTATACAGAAAGTACTTGAAATCATATCTTGCCAGGGCTACTGCAACTCCTTCGTAAGAATTACCTTGATTCACATGTTGAGGTGGGAGAAAGATGAAAAAGCTCAAGAGCCTAGAGCACTGCTTTTTCCATGTGCATTACCATTACTGGAACACCTGAGCTAAATAGCGTATGTTAAGCTGCTGTAAAAAAATTCAATAGCTCTCATTATAGCCCAGAATTTCTCATTTCCTACTTGTGGTGGGATGCCGGTTGCACCCTGGGTTGCTGTCTGGAGAGTGTAATGACAGTGGTTCAGGGCCCATTAAAGGTATTCTCTTTTTACAATGCCAACAAGGTAGTGGCAGTAAAAAGAGAGGGGGGAAAAATTGAACGCATAACAATATTGGTGAATGAGAAGCATATGTGCTGACAGAGGAATGCGTTCTGTGGGGAGTTGCAGAGAGCTAGTTAAATCCGGATGGTCTATGGGGTTCAGAGATGTGACAAGAAATAAGGAAGGTGAGTGGCAGGGTGACAGGAGACACCAGAACAAAGTAAGGTTGATAAAAAGATGGGTGTATTTGCATGTGGCATTACAACAAGAACATTTTAACAGTATTTTCAAGAGAAAAAAATGTGAAAAGGTAATGGCAAAACAGTTTCTACACTCTGAACTCCATGGAGCTACGTAAAGGGATAAGCATTCAAAAGTGCTTAATTTACATTCCACTTTCAAAAATTATGTATAACAGTTAAGATGTTGTCTATTACTATGTTTCAGTGCCTAAATCTGTTCTGAAAATGGAAATTCGATGTCAGGTCACTTAAACTTTTTGAACATTGTACTCTGACACCTTTGCCTTTAATTAAACCACGCCTGTGAAAATTCCACTAATCATGTAAATACTAATTAGAACAGTGGAATAATGTTAATGAAAATAATAAAGGACTATTTATTCCAACAATATGAGCTATAGCTGTGAAATACAAAATTAACTGCATTCATCCCGTCTTCAGACAGTAATGGTAATACTTTTTAAATAAATTACTTTAACGGCCATATATAGACCATATGAGTGGTCAAGATGATATCTGAAGATGTTGCCTTAGATTGTATCATTTTTGTGGTGATGAAAAATGAAAACTCAGAGCAACACTGGAAACCAAAAAGTAAGAACTCAAGGTATTGTTTGTAGGTACTAAATGTACCTAGACTTTCTGGTTCTTGATATAGACAAATACAGTGAGGAGTAGTTCACAGAAATAGTTTTTGAAAGAAATCTGAAATCTAGTTAAATATATACCTGGATACTTTGCATTTTGCAGAAGACATACTGAATGCCAATGTTTTAGATAGCTCAGATAAATTTTTTGTGGAAATCTTATCAGTGACTTCACAGTTTGCCTCTAGTCCACGGTTTAAGCTTCTCTTTAACTTCTTTTTTTTCCCTTTCCTTTTCTCCTACTGCCTTTACAATGTAGCTGCCTCCCAATCCTCATTTTTTTCATTCATGACAGCAGAACAAGCCCTTTCAAAATGAAACTGCAGATAACACACACTCAGATTTCTCCAGTTCCTTGTTCCATTTTATCCAAAGGATGTTCACACACTCTTGGTAAGATATTACAGTGATAACATCTGCTTGGTGGTTCTCACTTTCAGTTACCAGTATAAGCCTTTGGACTGAAAATTCTTCAGGCTACTAAACTTTATTTTAGATTTTTTTGAGTATATAGTTTTCTTGGTGAAGTTTGTAATTGATTCAGTCTAATAAGTATACCATACGCATATTGGAGGAATTGGGGATTCTTCTGTCATTGTAGAAATTCAGCAGGTAGACTAAACAAAGCATATATAAAATGTGCCTTTTGATTTTCTGCACACTTTCCTCCTTTCTAAGGTTCTTCTTCAATGCAAAATATACCTTTAAATATGAAATTTCTGGACTTCTAAGACTAGCAATAGAATTTGTAATTTATTTTTCCATACGTAATGCCACCAACTTCTCCTGTGACAGCACTTGAAAGCAAAAAGTTCATGACCTACATTATATTTAAAGACCTTTGCTGCTGTGGGAGTTTTGAACAGAATAGAGTCCATCAACATTTCTTGAATCCTCGTGCTTTTTAGACTTCTCTTGCATTGTAATTCTAGAAAGTAAGTAATTCCAATTGAACTTAGATATCAGTCCTTTCTTTGCCCATAATGATGAGGGAATCAGACAAGTTCACCACAAATTAAGTTTCAATATAGTTTTGGTCTTAGATAAAAAATTATCATTACTCAGTTTAGATCCTATGAAACTCCCAGCACACCTGGGAAAAAAATTAGTTCTTAATTTTCAAATCTCCGTATTGTCCAGAATATGCATGGGGGTCCAAACCTACTCCAGTGAAATACCACATAAATAGAGCCTTCAGAAACCGAGTGGATCACATCTGAGAGAGCTTAATTTCAAAGGTATTGAGAATTTTGCAGCTGAAGCCAAAAGATATGATTCATATCAGATTAAGTATGGACTGCTTCTGCAAATGTAACCCTTAGGGCTACCTAATATTGCTTATGAGGAGATGGGATTCCAAGGAATAAGGTCAGAAACACTTTGTAACTAGGGAAAAAGATTTTAAAGTACCAAGAGAAAACTGACAGTGGGAAAAGGTTTCACAGCTCAAAACAAAAAGTCAAAATACTCTTCTTGGAACTTGTTAGTGTATATTTTTTAACTCCCCTTTGGACAATCTGTGAAAACCTCAGTCTCAAAATGCTCAAAGACATTCTTCATGATTGTCTGAAGGTGAGGGTGGCCTAGAAAGTGTTTCAATTATCAAAGAAAATATACCAGCACATTTCCCTTCAGCACACGTGGGCTTCAATTCAATAGAGCACTTGATTTGGTCTATGAGTAGTAAGTGGCTTCTTCGCTAAGATCTTATTGGAAGAAAGGAAACCCAAGAAAAGCAGCAAGACTATTCATTCAACGCGTTACCCAACTGCTCTTAACTGCTGGCTATCTCACAGTTTTAAATCAGACTGAGGGTTTTTTTGATATGGCTTCACATTTTTAGAGTAATGTTGGAAACGTTCAAGTCCCACTGAGGATAGCAAAATGTATGGGAACTGCCTTTCCTTCTGCAGCTTCATTTTCCTCTCTGCAAGTAAAGCTTACCATTTGAGGCACAAGGGAATAAAAAGACCTGTTAAACAGTTACTTTCTTTTTGTCTTAGAATAAGAAGGTGGAACAATACTCTGACTAAACAATGGATCAATTTTCCAGAGGCAAAAGGAAGACAGTCTGTAGTTAAAGCAAAATTTGTAATTAGAAAAAGAAAAATTGAGTGCATTTATGGTAGATATAGTCCCAGGTCCAAATAACATGATTTCACAAGCATTAGTAAAAGGCACGAAATTAACTGACCTTCTTAAAAATGAAGGAGATTCCTGAGGATTAGGAAGTGGCAAATACAACTCCATTAGTTTAAAAAGGGTCAAGAGATTAAAGACCAAGAAACTAGAGACCAGTGAGTTTAACATCTGTTGAAGGGAAATCTTGGAAACTTTAAACTATGCAGTAGGAAGAACACCTGGGAAAGTGGTTTGGTTAAGTGCAAGCAGTGTGGAATCCAGCAGGTTGTGTTTAACTAACTATAAATGCCAGTAATAAATAGACATGATCTGCTGAAGTTGCTTTGTAGACAACATCCTTGTGATAAGAGAAAGGGAACCTAATGGCTGTGCATAGCAACACTCAGTCATACACTAGAACGTATAAAACAAAATATGAGGCAGCAGGCCAAATGCATGCTGGACAGAGATGTCATTTAAGAATATGAAAGAAAGGTTGGAATCTTTCAAAATTAGAATAAGGTTCCAATTGGAATTACTGAGAGGTCAGTTTGGGTCCTCTCTTATATGTAAAATAGACGTAATAAACTACCGGAGTAAAGCTACTATACATAGTATTCAATATAAAGTGAATTTTGAGAGTGTACAGTTGGGTTTGTTTATGCATTATACCATTTACTTTTATTGATTTTAAAATATGAACTGATTTTGGTGAGGAATTCCAAATGCAAAAAGCCATGCAGACTTGCTTTTATGTCTTCTGTTCATCCACTGATTTTCTCCAACTGAAGCTTGTTTGGTACCAGACATTATCATCTTTGGAACAAAAATAATTCCTATCTGTGTCTTTACGTTGAGTACAATGGGGTTTCAGTAAGGACTGGGACCCTTAAACAAGAAGTCTACAAAGCAGTCGTCAACGATCATGTATGGTATTCTTCTGAGCAGCTAGCAGCGTATGAAAACACTAGAGCTCTCTAGCTTAAAATCAAGGGGTGGCTTTGAGGAAGACTGAAAAGTCAGGGGACGTGGTCTCTGTTCCTGGGACTTGGTCTCTGTTCCCAGGACTTCTACAGACTCCTTGTGCCAGTGAGCACGTTCTTCTACTGCCTCTGTTTCAGTTTTCCCTTCTGTTAAACAGAGATAGTAAAACCAGCACATTTTATGAGGTTAAAGGTATTAAAGTTGTGAATTCCTGTGAAAACGTGGGATAGGAAGATCTGTAGAAGTATAAAATATTCTTCTTCAGAAGGAAATATGTGTGGCATATTAAGTACAGAAGGAGTCCTCATTTGCTGTGAATCAGAAGTACTTCACGTACTGTATCAGGCTATAAACATTTTGACAAGACTTGGGTATTGATATGTCTTGAGATACATTTGACCTCTTTCTGCTGGGCCATCATCAAGTTTGTTACTGGAATACTGATTGTTAGCTAGGACTGGACAAGAGAAAACACACCACAGGTTTAACAGCCTGTGCTGCTTCTCAGGCAGGGACAAGATATCCTACGGAGGACCTGTGCTACCAGGTGACACGGAATTAAGCTGCCACTGAAAATTCATATGAGAAACCTTCCTGACTGGGTTATTTGAGTAGCTGATCCCATTGGCACGCACTAGTTTCTCTGGCAGATTTTAGGAATGGGTCTGTTCCTCGCAGGAGACCATTTCTAGCTGTTCACCAGCTTGCCTCCAGCATCACTCTCCAGAGTGATGACTGGCACATTGGGAAACAGGACTTGACAGAGTTCACGGGCCCGAATCTCCCAACAGAGTGCAAGCCCAGATCTCCCAGCAGAAAGTAGACGGAAACTCTTTTCATATACTGCAGTGAAACAGGATGAGGGTTTAAAGGAGCAATTAGACCAATAGGAGAGGAAATCTAGGACTAAAAAGCTGTTTGAAAAGCAGATTTTCTAAACAGATGCATTATGACTCTTAATGAAGAAAGATGTATCTTTCAGTTGCTATATGAAATGCCTCCCATAGCATCTGTTTTCCGTGTTTATCCTTGAAGGAATACAAACTTTAAGTACTTATCATAGTTTTTTAATGCAAGTTCTGTGTCTCAAAATGCAGCTGTGTGCAGTGTTGATTTTATCAATATTTTTCTGTATAATCCCTATGTTTTTCTCTTTGTTCCACAATGCAGAGTGGTTAACAGAGAGAGCACAAAGTATCTAAATTGGTTACTTGCCCCCAAGTATTAATTTACATTCAGCACTGATGAACTGTGTTTGCTATTTATTGACCTACACAGCTGAAGTTTTTTGAGAGCAAAATGGTGGTTGTGTGGCTTTTTTTGTTTTTAAACATTATGTGTTTATCTCTATTTCATAAATCGATCTCAGACAAAAATATAATATTTCTTGAAAACAAAAACCTTGCTTCCATTACTGCAATGTCCATAGGACCAGACATAAACTAACGTAGCTCCATTGACTTCAGCTGGGTGTACTGACTTTTAACAAATAAAAAGCTGGGCTGTGATATATTGCATGGGGGAACTTAGTTTCCTGTACTCTGCTCCAGATCCATCCTACCTAGCTTTAAGTAGCTGAGACATCTTCATTGGGAGCATACTCACATCGTCTATAGTCTGACTATAGAAAAGTAGCTGCTTTAGCAATATGAAAGACAGATGCATTGCCAGAGATCTCAGCTGCAATTATTTTTTCCCTGGACATGTCAGCATAGGGTGATTAGGTAGCCATCTTACATAGCTCAAATCAGTGCCCTAAACTATGTGATGAATCTGAGCTTTAGACCTTCCCCCCAGGCTCCCTGAAGGCGAATGAGATTCAGCTTCAGGTTTAGAGACTTCAATTTAGATGTCTAAGGGAAAGGATTCAAGGAATGCTCCTTCACAATGAGGCTCGTCAGTCACCGAAAATCACTCAGGCTTACAGGAGAAAGACAGGGCAAGTGATTTTTCTCAATACACAGAGAAGATTTGTTTTAGCATGACAAGAGCTGGCTGTATCTCCTATGTTCTTCATAGAAAGCAAAAAATGTAAATCTAAATTTTATTTAAGAAAACAAGTAATTTTTGCTTGCTAAAGCTCTGTTGTGACATTTCAGAAAAAAAACCACCCTAGTTTTGTAGCCTTCTCCTTTTGACAGGAAGTTCAGGTTCCCTGGCTGAATCACATCTCCTAAGGAGTACAATGGTATCCAACCTCAGTAAGAGGAGGTGGCACATTATCAGATCCTGCAGGAATCTGCTAATCCTGAGCTGTGGCATTACAGGGTTTGAACCTTACTCCTATTAAGATACACTAAACTCAGCACTGTGGAAAAAAACCCAAGTAAAATACTGTGATTGTCTCAGATAGGTTTTGGAAGAATTTCTAATCAAAATCAAACAGACAAATTCCAGAACAACACGTACAGACAGGGCACTTTTCACAAACAATAGAACATCCAATCCAAAATTTAGACAATAATTTAGAGTTTTTTGACCATCTTCTGGATACAATCTAATAACAATGTAACCAGCTCTCTGCATTTCCAGAAAAAACACCCTACATTTTGTCTAACTTAATGAAAGATTTCATTTCTGAGGCACCTGAATTTGGTCTGGGTCAGCCACTGCAGTTAAAGAGTAACAGTGGAGGATGAGAATGATGAGCATCTCATTGAGATAAACTTCTTTCCTCCTTCTGTAGTGTGATTTTCGAACTCAAGTATTTTTAAAAGATTCTCTATTTTACAAAGGGAAGACAACACAGCAGCAGAACAAATCTAGCAATGTTTTTGCATATTTAAAATACACAGGGTATCTTCCTCATCTGCTGTAAATCAACAAAGCTCCAAGTGAAAATCTGGCCTGACATTTAAAGCTAGGGACAGGCAGTGCAAAATACTGGGAAGCAAGAATGGCTGAGCTGGGAAAATGCTGGAAGACCTATTAGTTGGTTTTCCCATTCATATGATATGGAAGATAACGCCTACCACCCTCTCCAGAGTGTGGGACTTTGGAGACAGAGACTAAGCAGGACTTTGGGTGGGAAACTTTTCACATTTTTACATTAAAGCAAGCTGTCAAATAATACCCATGAAGCTGTTTAGCTTCTGGTAGTTCAATAGTTCTTAGGAGCAACTAATGGAAAAAGATCAGAGGTTTAAAGGCTAGACTACTAAATTTCCTGAAGACTTAATGCCAAATATCCAATGAAATAATCACACCGAGTAAGCATTAGCTTACCATTCTGCATTTTGTCAAATAACCAAATAATGAAAATTTGATAAGACATGATGTGTTGGATTTTTTTTTTAAGGAAAAACCCCCTTAATTTACATTCCAGATGGCAAAATGGGGAAAAATAGGAATGAAATGTTAGAAAAGGGGCGAGACCAGCCAAAGCTTTGCTTGTTTTTCCAAGACTGGGTTAGGTAAAAAAAAGTGTGGCACAAGTCAGAAATACACCACCAGAATTAATGTTTCTCAGATCTGGCAAGCCAGTAAGCAGACATTCAGTGTATAAATAACAGCCAGACATTTTATTAGTTTTTCTCCAAATTTTTCAGTTTTCAGGAATCATAAACCGAGATTTGTTTTTTAGGTGCTTGTGAAAATAAAATATTGATCCTGAGCATTTCTGAGGGGGTAGTTAAGAGAATTCCAATTATAATTAAGGCCAAAGTTTGCTCTTCTAAACAACCCCCTTATTCCCACTGAAGGACGTAAATCAGAGGAGAATTAGGAGAATTAACATTCATGATGCTGAAGAAAAAAATTGTTTGCAGGAAGGGGAACTAGCTGGCACACTTAAAGATTGGGGAATCATTAGCTGTCTGAACAGAGTCTGTTGTGAGCCATTCCAGACAGCACTTATTCCATGGTATTTCCATATGGTTACAGGGAAAACAGAATTGCATGACAGTAAGACATTTGACCTAAAACACATGACAGACTTAGGAGATGGCAAATACAGTTCACCATGGACAAACAGATATTTTTTCGCATGGAGCAGGAGCATAGTGAGAGAGATGTGCCATTGTGAGACAGTAAGGGAAATGAAAACTCTGCCTTAACTTGCTGCGTGCCATGTTTAAGAAGATGCAGCCCATCACTGCAAAGCTTTTATGCAAGACTCCAAGTAAGGCCAAACAAACTAGGCCCATGGATTTGGATAAAAGCATCTCTCTCGCAAGCAGCAAGCCAAAGTCTGCTGAAGGTAGGCTGGGTATCCAGCAACCTACACACCTACTCTCAATTCATCCACGAGCACAGGCTATAGTGTGACATAGGCACATAAATTCAGATCATCAGAGCAGAACTATCTCCTTGCTAGGCATAAAAATTCAGGCTGGTAAATATACGATAGCTCCATTTTGACAGTTCTGTGAGTCCAGCAATAAATTCTGAACTGATTTTTATTTGATCCTCTCATTGTCTCGCGATAAATATGTGCCAGCACCGACTCTCAAAGTATGGATTATATGCTTCCTTTTCACATCAAGAGACATTAAATAGCACATATATCACACATTTATAGCAGATGTTCCTAAACAGACAAACCAGGTGCTAAACATATTTTATTCTGATGGGTAATTTTTGAAATTATTGCAATCAATGAGCTAATAATACTGGTGGTAATGATGAAGTCAAGTTATTATTACCCATTACATTTAATCATTGACAGCAAGTTAATTGGACCTAATTGGAGAAATCATCATAAATAACATAGAGCAGATGGTAGACGTTTGTTTTTCCACTTCCAAATCTATGTAACAGGGTTATAGATAAAGTTTGGATGAACCAATGTAAAAGGGCAAAGAGGATGTATGTCCCCCCATAAAGCTATAGCTCACATTGGCGACGTTGCAAGTTTAACAGGCACAGACAGCTATGACAGGGTTGGGTAGATAAACACAACTTTTTAGCGGTTAACTGTCTCTTGGCTTTTTTACACACTGGCCGCAATCCCGTGTGCTCTCTTGGTTGCTGCAATGAGATTTGAGGGTGGTGGAGGTAAAAGGGTGCAAATTAAGAAGGAAGCAGGAAAGGGGAAACTGATCTGCTCAAACAGATGTGTTTAAAATCCAGACTTCTGCATCTGAGCTTATCACTGGAGACTCCCTGTGGGGAGAAATAGGTGTTTCCTGGGTGTGTGTGTGACTGATCTTATCCTAACACAGACTTCTCGGAGGGGCTAGAATGGCGAGCCAAACTGTCTGTTTGTCCCTACCAAGTATAAATGGTGTCAGATGGAAATGCTGACACACAGATGTCTAAGTGAGAGGATCCCACCCAACTTGTACACAAACCGAGCCAAAGGCTAGGGAATGGAGCAACAAATTATGCTTCCCTTGCGGCAGCGTGTCCACACGGGATGAGAAGCAGTGACTGCAGAAACGTGAGCAATGCTCGTGCTGGCTTTAACTGCCTGGCACAGGAGTTGTAGGGTTGTGATTTCAGCACAGGTTGGCAGCCCAAGCAGCTTGCACTCACTTTCAGTACTAAATCAAACACTTTTAAGACATGGAAATTCACCCCTGTTTAATAGGAGGACTGGTCCTTTGCCCGCACAGGGAACTGCACCAATTAACACTCTCCTGGATGATTCCCAGGCATGGCTTCAGAGTGAGAGCAAACCCTTCCCATTAAGTAGCTGGAGTCAGCTGCCCAGTCCTGGAGGGTAGGAAAGTTTAGAAATATAGAAGCAACCAGACTATCACAGGTGGTTTTCAGGCCAGAGGACAGGTTCTCCTGCTGTTTCTTTTGTTAGTTCAGATCTAACAGCACTGTCCATAAACTTGTGTGTTTTTTTTCCTGAAGTTCATGGCATTCATTGGTGTTGTTTCCCTTGATTCTAGACAAATAAAAATGGATATGACATCTTGTGATACAACATCCCTTATTATTGAGACATACCAAGAATGTATCCTTTTGTTCCTGCTTTGGAAATGTGTCTATTTCAGGTCTTCCTCCTGTCTAATAACTATTTGCCTGTTGTCTGATTTAAATGGGAAGCATCTGTCTTACTTTTTTATACAGGATCTAAACTGCAAGCAAATAAGAAATAGAACACGTGGGGGTGCACTGTGGGATGATGATGCTGTAAATTTAGAAATATTATTCCGCTTTTTACATCAGTGCTTCCAGTCATTTCTACATGTTCCTAAGCTGTGTAATAATTATCTTCTCTCAGATGCACTTTGTGATCTGTGCACATATCACCTTCTCCCTGAGGAAGCCAATAATTTATGCAGAGCCTATTGCCTGTTACGTGCAATTTGCAATCAGCTCCTTTAAAGCTGACTTCCTCTTTTCAAGACCTGACACAAATAAGTGTATTAGAACTACTAAATCACAAAGGTTGTGCCCTGGTTGCAGCGTGCAGGTTTCATACGCTGGCAGGGAACTGTGGAGGGCATGACATTGGCCCCAGGTTCTGATTTGGTTTCCTGGATTGCTAAACCTTGTAGCAGGTGGTTTTAAGAAAAGCTTAGAAGAGTTGAAGTTTACTCCTAATTCCCTACAGTCAGAGGGTTTATATAATGGTTTAATATTCAACAACTAAACCACAGTTAGGACGTATTAGGAGATATTAGGAGGTATTTTGAGGCCTATTGAACACTGCAGATTTTTTTACTGACTCAGTCCAAGGTTATTTGATAAATTAAACCAAAGGTTTAAAATACCATAACAATAGTATTCCAACCACCCACAAAAATGTATTTTTATATGGTTTAGCTGATATACAATAAAAAAGATTTTTAAATGTTTTTCTTTTAAGCTTTCCCACTTTCCTATAAATGTTTTTCGGTTGTTTGTCTCCCTGTACAATACTGTCATAATGTTGTTTGTTTCCATTTCTTCACTGTAAATGTCCTTTAAATATTTTGTATTGAATCTTCATCTTTAACTGCATTCTACACTGTACTTTACTCATTCATCTGTACCCATACATTCATGCTTCAAAAGTTTCCATTCAGAAATAAGTTTTGAGAAAAATCTGAATCTTGATCGCAATTTAAATGTGTGCAAACTTACCTCTTTCCAATGCACACTCAAATTAAATGTAGTCCGTTATTTCAAGACTTTATTTAGCTCTGATACTACATCTTAAAAATACCTTGCACAAGGAAGTGAATGAGGAATAACATTACCATCTCATATCTTCTCTCTGGTTGTTTTCTGCATTTACTTTTTGTCTTTTTGTTTGTTTGTGGGTTTTTTTGGTGCAATTTATTTTTAAAATGGAATACTAACATGAAAATACTAAGCTTTAGTTTTAACCATGCTTAAGTATTTTGTGTAAACAAAGAATCTATGCTGCTTTAGAAGTCTATGGAAAAAAGAGACACTGCAAGGATGATTTATCTTATTTTGTTTCGTTTCCACTAAACTTCCTAGAAATTTCATTGGGAATTCAGTGTGTGGATTCATATTTATGCTTGATACAAGGGAATTTTTTAATCCTTTTTTGTCTTCTGTTACAAACTTTCAAGATGTGTCAGGTTACATACCTCTTGGAAACAGTGATTATTCAACAGTCATTGCAGAAAGAATCTTGGTGCCCAAACTACAGTATACAGCTAACGTTGGGTGATTTACCTAGTTTTAGGTTCTACAAGATGATCTTTGAATTTCTAACTCTTTCCCATAATAGAAAGTTAAAGAAGACACTGAAACTATCAGCTCTGGAAACATTTAATTCTAGATGGAAGTCATTCACCCATCAGGGAAGATGACAGAGTCAGGTGACAAGGGGATTCAACTTGCTCATGTGCAAGTTAAATATATATTGTTTTCAGTGAAATAGGAACCCACTTAAACTTCTGATGTTCCCTGACTGAATTACTAAACTTAATCAAAATGTTTTTGAGATATTAATATTTGGAAGATGATTTCCCCACTAGATCATAAACCAGAGAACCTGAGCTCCAGCAAGAGCACTCTCTCCGCAGTCTATATATAATGCTAAATAATCTTACTGACCAAAAATTCACCGGTCTGCCATGGGTCTACCTAACAGTGATGAAGTGCAGCTGCCTAGATCAAACTGTAGAAATAAGGCTGGCTGGTTCACAGTGATAATTTCCCTTTTGCTCTCTCAAGGCCTCCAGCAACTGTAGCTCAAAGCCCTCTAGCACATCCATGAAATTTGGTGGGCATTTAGAAGTCAAATGCAAATGTGATGGGCTGCATTCTACTTCAGTACTCATTTGAGAACCCGAAGCTAGCCAGGATGAACCTGCTCTCCCCCTCTTTCATGTAGGTTTGTGGTCCCCAAGGGATAATGCTTCCTCACTGAGAAGACACAAACACAAAACAGCTGATGTGTAAAACCTCAATAGATAAACTCTGTCATAACCATGTTCCTTGAGCTACATTTTGAGTGGATTTCAATAGCAGCAACCTATGAACAGAAAAGATCTGAACCAAACACAACAAGAAACACTGCCAACTAGCTCAAGCAAAGTTACAAAACAAAAGGAAACTCTTGCACAGAAAGAAGGCCAAGTAGCTGTTGTGTAGCAATAAACTTTGATCAGAACATATTTACAGTGATTAGACAGTCTAAAAAAATAGTTGCTTTCTATCTATCAGTCTTCTCAGACTTCTGAACTCTTTGCTTTCATTACTTGCAAAGTGGGAGGACTTGCGTTAAACTCAAGTAACATTAGCTCAGGTGGAACTTTCAATAGAGTCTCAGCTACACTCACAGACATTTTTACTTTACCCTTTTTTAAGAGGAATGAGAAGAGTAAAACTTTAATCACCTGCCAATTTACTATTTTCTTAAGAGAAACTAAAGTTGTGTTAATGGGCCACTGGTTAAAGTGCTATTATTAGTCAATATTAATCAAAGAAATCCAAAGACTGGAAGAGACTTTGGAAGCAAAAGCAGCTGGGAATCATAGGCCAATAGAAATCAGATATGAAAAAGATTTATTAAGTCATCCAATCAGTGCTCCAGTTAATATATAATCGTTCCCAACAGAACAGATTCTAGTGCTTTGTCCAGTCTGGATTTAAATATCATGACCAATGGGGTTTCTGACACTTCCACACATTCCTGTGGATCACTCTGCCAGGAATTTTTCCCCCTGATATTCTGCCTATATTTGCCTTTTCCCACTATTCAATGTGTGTTGACATTTCTAAATTCCCTTCCTCTTTTTTATTGTCAATTATTTTTACAATTTTTTCATTAGTTTTAATTAACCAACCTGCTCTGTGTTTTCCATTTCAATGTTCTAAGAAGAAAAATTTTTAAATTACAAGAGTTAACTACTTCTGAATTTTGGTCTATTGGATCAAAAACTCAGTGGAGATTCTCAACTATCACAGCTAATCCACAATGGTTTGAAACCACCTAATCTCCAAAGTGCTTGGGAAGTTGTTTGTTAGCTGGACATGTATTTTGCAAGTGAAAAAGCTTCTATATTTTAGTGGAACCAGCCAAGTCCCCTTCTTTACTCATTTCTTTCCTTGGCTCTGGCTTTGTCTGGAAAAATATATTCTTACAGAGCTTAAGCTTTGCTGTTACTTATTACCATTTTTGCATCAAGATATAACCAATTCTTGGGTGAGTTTTCCTGGGAGAACTAGCTTTTTCACCACTTTGTTTGAGGAGTCCTTTAGGAAGCTACCATGGCCATTTCTTGCTCCCTTTTGTTCTTTTTCTCCCATTCTCATCTTCACCTTCCTGTTCCGGAGAAAGGTGCCAGTAGAAGGAGGTTTTCACTTGTGAAAAACTCAGAGAATTTGTTGGTCCCAAGGAATCTGTCATACAAATCAAATTGCAAGATCACATCAAAATTTTTAAAAAGACAAAAGGCCATAAGTTAAAACTTACAACCCTAACATAAATTTTGTTGTTAAGAAGTGTTAAGTACATTGTTATTCTTGCTATTCACAGTACTGAGAGACGGAGGCTGTATCTTCTAGGGCTGAAGGTGGGCCATGTACCCTTTATACTTTACACATTTGAACGGGAGAGTCCAAACTGTGACACTACTTATGCCAGGTCTAAGTCTTAAAAATGAATTCTTACAAGCCCGGTACCCATATCTGATGAGGAAAGACTTGGCTAAACATTTAGTGAGAGATGACTTCTCAGTTTAATAACAAAAAAAAAGGCATAAGAAGATTGAGTGACTCAAATACAATGTGTAGTTGTTTTTAAACAATAAGGATAATTAAACATTGGGTAAGGATAATTAAATGCTGGGACAGCTTACCTGATGATATGACAGGCTGTTCACAAGCGTAATCAAATTTGAGTCAGTTTCTACAAATATAAATTAATGCTTAAATAGAAAATATTGACCTGAGGCAAGGCTAACTTCTGGGTGATTACATGCTTTAGTTTGTGTTATACTATGCTGTGATAATGGCCATGTCTCAGAATCTATGTATCAATTTTGCGTAGTGGAGGTTCATATTTTGTTCTGAATCTGCACTAAGTAATCCGACAAAAGAATGAAAAAGATAGGGAAAAAAACACATTTCCACACTTGTAACACATTTCACTCTTGTAATTAATCCATGATTATTAAAGGTAGATAATTCTGGTAATTTTACCCACATACTCTCTGTTTTTACATTGATTTTCTAACAGAAATTCCTGATTAATTAATCTAATTCCACTTGGTGAGCTTGTGGCAGTTGTACAGCTTGCTGTAAGGAGCACACTTCTTGGTCTGGTGGCAGACTACCATTTCAAATCATCTGCCAGGTGCAAGACACAGGCAAGCTGGGTTCAAAGCTCCATACATGTTAGGATACAACAGTATAATATTTCAGCAAAAATCAAGACTAGCACTTTCTAGAAATCCCAAAACAGGAAAAAAAAAATCCTCCGATTTAGCACTGTATGTTGCTATGTAACAAAATAATTATTTATTTGCATGTCAGGGTGAGAAAATGTACATGGTATTTCAGAAAAACTGAATTTTGATCACCACATACAGAATTAATTTAACAGAACTACAGAGCTTCCAAAGTACCCCAGGATCATTTTACGGACTTTTGAGACAGCTTATTGGCTCCTGACAGACCCTTTATGTTTAGGAACGCTATGTTTTTAGTCTAAAAGGTGAGGTAGTATCAGGTTAATATTGTATATTTATTAGAAAAGACTGACTTCCTGATACAGTCTTAAATTATTAGTATTGAAATAATGGCATTAGCACCGTTTATTGACCAGGAAAAAGAGTTTTGGTTAAGAAACAAAATGGAGAGTCAGGAAATCCAATTTCATTTCTTGCTTCTGGTACAGGTTTTTTTTGCACAGCTTTGACTGTATTTATATACCAAGCACATATTCAGATTGTCTAATTTAGGTGCAGTATAGTATTAAATTGGAAGGGCAGGATATTTTTCTTAGGTATTTAAAAATCCCTTCCAACACCTGAAAAAGGAATTTAGGTATCTAATTTTGTTGGTGTGAGGGCCAAACACCTTCTGTTTGGTGATCACCCTACTTACATGAAATACCTAAAATATGTCTTGTAAAGTCCACTTATGGTGGTACTGGACTTACAACATCTTTGCAGAGAAATTCAAACTACTAACAGTTCATTACCACCCCTTTTCTATGCTTTCTTTAAATCAATCCGTTTTAAGCACTGACATGAAATCTCCAATTTGTACTTAAATACACTCTAGTAAGGGAAGAGATGGAGAAGCATTAGTTTCCAGTGGGCAGAGAAAGAAATTCCCATGAAAAAGTGTATTGAAACCAAGTTTCAGTAGCACACGATAGAATAGGAGTAAACCATCCTAGTTGGTTTGAATGATGTGTAAGTTGGACGGAAATCTGAAGGCAGGCTTCTGGAAGCAGATGCCAGTGTTCTCCAAAAACATCTCTATAACAGACACTCTCACTGTGACCGTTTCTTAGCAGATGTACTCTACAGGACACCAGATATTTTTCATTCCTTTTCCACAAGCACAACTTTCATCAGCCCGTACCTACTATGTGTCTATAAGAAAACAGTTTAATTCACAGTTTAACAAAATTCCTATGAATTCTGAATGCAGGCAGATGACATAGTAACAAACCTTGGGATTTTTTGTATGTCGTTTTCTGTAGTTTTAAGTAGAGAAGTAGTAACAAGTAAGTGTTAGTACTGCAGTTACTATTATTATTTCATTTACATGTAAGTGCCTAGACTTTTCAGGTTTGTCTGATCTCCTTTTTTTTTTTATTTATTTAGTCACAGCAGTAAAGAAAATGACTTGTTATCAACACATAAACATTCATGGAAATCTACAAGACTACTCACCCACATGGGCAATGGTAGACAATGACTTTTAGCTGTCCAAAACATAGGCATCTTTTCTAGGCATCCAGGTTTACTTTACAGTCAGTGTAGAGACAGACATGTTACCAGAAGAGGACCAATCCTACCGTAAAAAAATTCCTAAGATAACTGAGTTGACTTTCTCTTTAGAAGTGCATTTGTTTCCACTGATTATAGAGAAATGCTAGCCAGGACTGAATCTAGATGCCTTACAGCTGAGATTAGGTCAGATGAATCCCACCTGGTTGCTGGTTTTGTCTCTTAAGTCTTGTGTACTTAGGAACTTAATTGTCTTATTAGTTCTAATCACAAAACTATGATTAAAGCCAATAAAAGATGAACATAAGCAATGGATTGAACAATACAACCCCAAAGGAACCCTTGGCTCTAGGCGACAGTGTGATTGGAAAAATGAATCCTTCTATGTCATCTCCTGCTACAAGGGATATGTGGAATTCACATTTCCTCTTGTCCAAACACTCAACTGCAGCTTGTTAATGCTAATGACCATGGCAGCAAATGAACTGTTTTCACATGATAGAAGTACCTACAAATTCTCTTGGCTATTGTTTCAAATTTTAAGTAATGCTTTCCTTTTGGCTAAAAGGGCAGTCAAGGTACCTTCTATTAGCCAGCTTGCCTCTGTTTAACTCTTGTCATCTCATCATTTGACATGTCCACAGTGATTCTCACATCAGTGGAGCTGGGCTCAATGTCTGGGTTACGTATGGGAGTTGTTCTATAGCAGAATAATTTAAGTTGGCTTGTTTCAGAATGTGCTTTGCAGATTGCACGTTCCCCTCAGCGTCTCCGTTCAGCTGAAAGGATAGCAGCCCAGTTGTAACGTGACAAAAGTTATGCATGTCCATAAATCATATGTATTCTTCCTCATCAAACAGGATGTCTTGGACTGTGATAATTTCATCTGGGTTTCTCCGTTTTGCCAATATATTTTTCAGCTGATTTATGGCACTTGCACTAAGTGTATGATCTCCAAGTATCTGGAAAAGCAGCCATGTACTTTCGCCTTTAACGCACAAATGTCAGTCCCTATGCTTTTGAGGGTATGAGTGATAATTAATGTTCTCTTATGTTGGCTTTCTTAACAAAACTCACACTGGCTAAAATAACAAAACAAATAATATGTCTGTGTTTCCTAGCCTCTGGCTCTAAAACCGTGCTCTTTCACAACTGTTAACAATGCCCAAATACCCCATCTTGCTCTTTGGAAAGGGATAAGCGTGACATTCCTCTTGGAAAATGCACTTATCACACAAAGTAACTTTTCTGTTTGGTTCCATGAAGTTACATCTTTTTTTAAAAAAAACAAACAACCCTTTACATACTGATGACTTTCTGTGGAGTCCTTCAATAATCATAACTGTCCCTAGGATCAGGCCCTGTACGTCACAGAGTGCTCTGAAAGCTGTGAATCTCCAGGCACTTGCAGATTTCGTGCACTGGCCGCATTCAGAATATACTGATATGCATAGTGATCAGGACTTCACTGGACATGCAAACCCTCTTTGTCTCATGTCTTGCCATACACTGAAATCCTAGTTACTTCTCTGGCACACATAAGCAAGCTACACAGTAAGTGAAAAGTTTAAATTCCTCTAATCTGTATCTTTTTCATTTACACAGGCTAAAACACTGCAAATTTTAGCTTTATTATATGACATGTAGATGATTTCAGATTATCACTTCCATAATGCCAGTCTTTTCACTGGCACCAGCACTTACAGAGCCTCACAAGCACCATAAAGATATCCTCCAGAAATTTCAGAAAGGATCGCCCTGTTCCATTTATTTTTATAGTTTGACTCCATGTTCATTTTGCAGTGTTTCTGCTAGGTGTGCTTTCATTTTGGTGTTGAAGGAAACTATGAATCTTTTCACATGCTGAGATTTTTCTGGGAGTCTGTATATCACTTTTGAATCTAGGCACAAGTGTTACGTGTTTATGATGTGTCTCTAGAGGTCTACCATCTCTGACACAGCAGACACCTTTCTCTGTTACTGCTGTTTAGGCTCTCTAACTGAAAATTGACTGAGGAAAATCACCTTATATGTATTTTTCACTTGGTCTGGGTTTTTTTGTGTGTGTTTCTGATTCTATTCTTTTCTTTCTCTTTTATGAGCTCTGAGTACAGATTTAAATCAAGAGAGAATTGAGGCCACATGTTAAGATGTCATTCACATGCCTTCCTGCTATGTTCTGCGTTAGTATCATCGTTTTCCTTTGGCATTATTTCTGTGCAATGATAATAGCAATTCTATGGCACCAGAATTATCCTGGAAGTGTGATATTTACTGTTATCTTGGCCTTGCCTGAGTGCAGAAATTTATTTGCTATGAAACACGTGTGGTACTTTTGAGGGGGAAATAATTAGTCACTGAACAGCCCTGGAAAGATGCCATCGTGGGTAGATGAGATGTATTCTGCCACTGGAATCAGCATATTTCATTATTTCAGTGGAGTACACTTTTTCTCATCAGTAAATATGCATGCACAGAAAGCACTAGACTAAGATTTTTTGTGTATCTTCTCAGTACAATTATTTGTTCTACCTTTCTCTGTCATTTTGCTAACTGAGCTTATGCCTTAGACTTGGAATATTTCTTAACGAATTCATGCCAAAATTTTTTTATCATCTTAATTAATAGAAATGGGCACAAAAGTGGGTGCTCAAGCATCAATTTTTTTTTTTTTTTTATTCTGGCTTCTCAGTGTTAGAATCACAATACTGGTCAAGGTATTAGAATACAGGTGTTAGTGAAAAGCAGAATAATAAACAAAATATAATTGTTTCAAGCTTTTTTCATTATAGGAGTGTTTTATGGCCAATTAGTTCAGAAAATCAACATGTAACTTCTCATCCCAGATTAGAATTATTTTAAGTGATAGAAGACAAGAAATAAAATATAGTTATATTATTACCACAAAGAATCTGTAACTTCAGTGAATTGCATCAGTATCTATAGAGATTCAAACACACCTTCAGGTAGGTCAGGTTGAAAAGATCTTTTAAACTAAAAGAAGCACTAAAATTGTTGCCTTGACACTGCAGGGAAGTTAAGTCTAAAGTTTTCTTGTTTTACTCCAGAGCTACCTTGAAGGTTATGGAGGACCACAGAAAAGCAAATGAAAGCTCTTGTCGTATTTTAAAAAAAAGTAATATTAATGCCTTTTCCCCTGGCTGATGATAGAAGTTTTGGGTGAAAAAGAACACTAAAGCAGGGAAGACTGAAAATCAGAAAGAGGTAGAGATTGACTAGGAGATAACTACGCCCACAAAACAAGCAAATGGGAGCACTCTTTGAAACTATCATATAGAAGGTTTAACAAATAGAGATAAATTTTTTGGTTTTTTTTTTTTTCCACAGGACAAAATTGCTCTGTTCATCTTCACAGTAAATTCTGGATGTCAAAAGCATATATTAGCTGAAAAGAGAGGCAAATTTCTGGGTGTCCAGAGACAGCCTAGTACAAATGATGGACCAAAGGCAAACTGTTTCAGGACGTCATGGGATGTCCTAATTGGGAGATGCTGAAGTGTGCAGCTGCAGCTTCTCTGAGTGTCTGGTCACCATCACAGGCAAAATACTGTGCAAGAGGAGAACTGTTTTGCAAACTGATATAGCTCAAACTCGAAAGTCTAAAATGTACAACTGAGATCTGTGTAATGATCACAGGCTGTTTCCATCTGACTGGCTCTAGTCTTTTGTTAAAACAAGCAAACAAACAAATAATAACCCTCACCCCCTCCAAAAACACAGTATCTTCTGTTTCAGGGAAAACCTCAGACCGCTTGAGGGCACTCATCCTGGCAATGTGAAAGTAGGCTCATTAAGTCTGGCATTGCTTGAGGTTCAGACATTTTCCCTTAATCAATGGCATCATGATCTGTAGCCATGGGGTTCATCACAGCTCAATATCAAATAAGACCCTGTGATCTGGCATGACAGGCAATGAAAGGCATTGCGCACTCCTTTCTACTACCTGAAACTCCCCAAGAGTCTAACCAAAAGATGGCTTCACCACTGAGACCTTTATTGGGATGGGATAGGACTCATGCTTGGACTGTAATTGTGGGCTGGAGCCAGCAGAGGGATGGGCTTGGCTGGCACATGGGAAGTACAATGTCTAATTTAATGTTACAAGGGAATTAGTACCATATGTATAACATCCATACTCTTGCAAAACATGAAAAGAGAAGGCAGTCAAAACCTCAGATTTAATTCTTCTTCAGCAGTAACATAGCCACTGCTATTAGTTCCTTTTTAAAAGCCATTGAAATGTTTGTGGAACAATTTTCCGTGGTAACAAACTCTATGGTTTTGCTTTATTTCGCATGAGGTCATCACTTTAGGTTTACTATAGGCCTGAAGTGTTTCACCCAGGTTTGAACCTTGACTTACCACAATTATAGTGTTAGAGTTCATCTGACTTCTCCCAAAAGTCTTAGTGGGCTATTTTATTTTTTTCCTGGTGAAATTGTGGAAATGTCATTGTATTGCTACCGCTGGTCTACTGTTCATGTATTTGATTTGGTGGCACTGAAAAACTCACACTACACATCCAAGCAAAGAACAACCATGAAAATTAACCTTGTGTTACGTAGCCGGAGAAAACATGGTTTAAATGGTTGGTCTTGGCATGTCCCAAAGGAGCTGTGAAATGGATTTGGAGCCAGCCTTCTTCATCAGCTAGTCTATGTGTGAGAGCTAAATAAAGGAACCTGGGGGAAAGGTGAAAAAAGAGAGCAGGTAATTAAATATATGAAAAAGGGGAAAATAAAAATTTGATTTATACCATTTTTAATGTTTTTTGGCTGAAACAGAATTCATGGAATATGTAATTGAGTTGACAAATATATCATGAGGCAGAGGTTAAATAAACAACCTCTGATGAAAACTATATAGACTAACTTAACATAATAAAATGTTGCATGAAGCAGAAAATTCTATGACAATTTGGTACACGGGGTATTCCCTCTCTTTCAGTTAGAGGGCATTTATTACCCACTAACTGTGTCTTGATACTCAAGCAAGACAGATGATGTGCTGACAGATATTCAAGATTGTGAACTAATGTTCAGTCTTTTATAGAGAACAAGAGAAGGCGGTAGATTATTTATTTTTTTTTGTTTCCCTAACAGCTTGCCTCTTTTACTGCTCTCTGGGAATGGAATTGAGCAATGGTTCCTGAAGGGCTATAGTGGGTATTAGGGATGGGGACACAAGAACCTCCAATCCACTCTCTCAATTTTTTATTTTAGCTCTGAAATCTCTTCAAAACCCTAATAACACCAGCAGAAGTGCTCTGACCCTACCCTTTTCCAGTGTTTATACAGACTTTAAAAGCTGTATCAGCCAATTGTCCATCTTCTGTCTCAGTCTAGCACAGAATCAGTGCATGTTATGTTCCTTTTAAATTTGTGAGATGGGACTCTATTTCAAAGGAAACTCCTAAATTGCACATGACCAGCTAAACAGCTAGTCACTCTAGGGTCCCTATAGATATCCATAGACTTGTAAAAATGTAAAAGGTGTTATTGTATTAACAAAAATCTACAGATTTTTAGTTAATCAGCTGAAGAAACTATTTTATGATAGGGTGAATCACTCTGAGTGCTCTCAGTTTGTACTAAACAGGGCTTAATTCATTTGTTCATGTGCAGGCAAGTAGTGCCCTTGGGCTAGATGCCTGCCCCCTAAATCATCTCATTTAACCTCCAGCAACTCCAGAAGTGCATTGGTCTGCCATAGCCATATGCCGTATTTGTTATCTGCAAGGAGATAGCTCAGATACGTCATGTATCTCAAACCGTATTAGTCATTTGTGTGGGCAGCTGAACCAAATCTTGTTCCCCACTAGTTGCAATGGGGTCTTAGACACCCAGCACACATACAGCCCTTTGCATTATAGACACTTAGAGCCTAAACGTGATGCTGCCCCAAATTTCACTGTTCCCCTCAGAGGGCCAAGACAAGAAGCAATTTTGTTGCATGTTACGCTTCGATATATTTCAGCAAAAGAGCATTGGCCACATGAATTCACTGTTCACAAATTGGGTTTGATTCAACAAATTCCTTTAGATAGGTAGCTCATTTAGATCAAGTCATCTTGTTGATTTTTATCAGCATTGGGTCATTTCCCCAACAAGGGTATTCATGCAAGCCATAAATGACTAACAGGAAAGTTGTTTACTCTCTGGACATACCATGTGCCTTCTTGTTATTCTCAATATCTGTTTTAGGTGATGCCTAAAGGACACCACCCACCAGACCAGGTTGCTCAAAGCCGCATCCAGCCTGGTCTTGAACACCTCCAGGGATGGGGCATCCACAGCTTCTCTGGACAACCTGTTCCAGTGTCTCACAGTAAGGAATTTCTTTCTAGTATCTAATCTAAATCTCCCCTCTTTCAGCTTAAAACCGTTACCCCTCATCCTATTACTCCACTCCCTGATAAAGAGTCCCTCCCCATCTCTCTTGTAGGCCCCCTTCAGGTACTGCAAGGCTGCTATAAGGTCTCCCCGGAGCCTTCTCTTCTCCAGGCTGAACAACCCCAACTCTCTCAGCCTGTCCTCATAAGAGAGGTGCTCCAGCCCTCTGATCATCTTCGTGACCCTCATCTGGACTTGCTCCAGCAGGTTCATGCCCTTCTTTTGCTAAGGACTCCAAAGCTGGACACAGTATTCCAGGTGGGGTCTCACCAGAGCGGAGTAGAGGTGCAGAATCACCTCCTTAAGCTGCTGGCCACACTTCTTTTGACGCAGCCAGGATGTGGTTGGCTTTCTGGGCTGCGAGTACACATTGCTGGTTCACATTGAGCTTCTCATCAACCAACACCCCCAAGTCCTTCTCCTCTGGCCTACTCTCCAGCCATTCTCCACCCAACCTGTATTTGTGCCTGAATCTAGTAGTAGTAATTAGTACTACTGCTAGATTCAACCCAGTACTAGAATATTTTTTTCCACATATTGCACCAAAGTCCTGCAGTTTGAGTACATCTAAGAGACAATCCTGTCTCTCAAACTATGCTCCACCTCCAGGAGATTTTTCCTACAAGCAGTAATCATTTTTCCCCTTGGGGTGTGAAGCATTCCTGCAGCTACCTCTGAATGGAGGTGCAGCTAAAGCAGTTCTCCAGCAAAGACAGACACAGGTGTTCCACCCTCCTGCATGCTTCCTCTGAATCATGCTGTATATAAATGACAGCAAAGATGCTATTCATCCCATGGTGCTTAACCACTGTAGGATAAATTATCTGTGAGAAACAAGGTAGACTCTCATCTCATGCCTTTGTGATTACACACAATGAAGCACAGAGCAGTCTTTTATGCCAGAAGTTTCTCTCTTTATCTGACTGAGCTTATCTCATCCAACTGATCTTTGCAGGCACCATTTGCAGACTTGCTGATATTGATTGGTCTACTGGCTTTTTCGTCCCCTCAAACATCCCAGGGGTGTTTTTCCACCTTATAAAGCACAGAAAGGAGAGTAGCCTTGGGGACAAATAATTTGCCTGTATGGGAATAATGAAAAATCAAAACCTCATCATTCAGTCCTCAACACAAAACATGTCTGAGAGTGAAAATACTAGCATATCCACCTAGTAGTTTCAGGCCAGGTTGAGATCCTGTAAAATAATGCCTGCTATAGACAGCATTAGTTAATTCACTAGTTTCTGCTTTTCTAATAAAAAAGGAAAGAAACTCATATTTAAAGCATGTTTGGTATCAGCCTCTGTTGGAAATGGGGCTGTGGTCTAGCCATTGATATAAACCGTTATGGGAACTCCAGTTTTGCCACAACTGCAAGAGAAGCAAATCAGCTAAAGCCAAGGAAATGACTGATGGCCAAATGCAACCCCAAACAAAAACGAGTCATACAGATTTGAAATTAAAAGGCTTTGGTTTTCACCTAAATTTTTCCTTTGTTTCCTGATGTAAGTTTTTCTCTGTTCTCTGGCCTTAAAGCTGCTGTGGTTTTGATTATAATCTTTCAAAAATGATTGTGCTACAAAGTAAAGTCTTTGCTGTTATGCCTATAATTTTTAAAGGGCCTTTTAAGATTTTTTTTTTTTTTTTTGTAACACAGAAATAAAAAGTTGTACCTGATTCCTCGTTACATTTTTGAGAGCTATTTTTGTAGTCACCTTTGCTATCAGACATCTTCAGCGCTTTCACGGCCACAAATAAGGGCTGACCTGTGAAACACGGCATGCATCTCAGAGGGTTTGCAATCTGAAGATCATTGCCTATAGACCAAAAACAAAGAAAGTAGAAGCATATGGGCAGCTCGGGCCCCCTGTTCCCTTCTGCAAGATCTAAGCAACTGATACACTACCCATGAAAGAACAGAATGTTTGGACACCTGTACCAGCCAAGTACCCGTCCAAGATGTTTCATAATCACTCTTATTTATGGAATCAAAATAGGATGCCAAGTCAGGTGCGAAAATAAGAGATGGCGCTTAAGTCATAGTAAATATTACCCAGCGAGGGGGCAAGGGGAAGTAGTGCGTTGTCAAGTGGAGAGTAGGGGGTGAGAGGGAGGAGGAAATTGCAGAAGGAGATTAGATCCCTCAAATAGCCAGAGAAGTCAGCAGGGAGAGGGATGTGGTAGAAAAAAAAAATGGAAGGTTTTTCTGAAAGTCAGGGTAAAGGAAATAAACTGAACACCATAAAAACAGCTTACAGAATCCCAGCCTCTGAAAGAGGCACCAGCAGTAAGAGAAAACAGTCAAATAGTGTTAGCCTCCCCAGGCATGGACGGATGCCACAAGATTGAATGCAAAAGAAAACACTAACCTGGACTTCAGGAAAATGATGAGGTATCCTATCTGCTCCCTGGCTTTCAGGGGATGTTATTCAAAGGTAGGAGAGAGGAAGCACCTGGGCACCTGGTTGACTTAAGCCATGGAATGTCATTTGCACCGGAAAAAGTCACTAGAGAGGCAAACCACCAGAGTAACAAATGACAAGTAAACGAGAAGCTGAAATAAGAGTAGAGCAGACTTGAAATGGTTGATAGGGATGCTTTCAGACTCAGCCGGTCACCTCATATATTCTCCACAAAACTTTCAGTTTCCCCCTTGAGTCCTTCCCATTCAGTCTTTGTTTGACACTCTTACCAATCTACATTTCCTAACAGCTTTTCCAACTCCCATTCCCTTTCCTGACATCCTTGCCAAATCCAGGCAGTATCTTTCACTTCTTCCCTTCCCCACATCACATACCAGAACATAATTTTCACAACCTGAGGGTGCCAGCTCTGTGCCGTGCGTTAAAATGACATTAAGTATTATGCGGATCAACGGAAGCTAGAATATTTTTTTTGATGGAGTGAGGGTGGAGGGATGGGAGAGAAGGAAGAGGCCTTGTAAGTGGGCCTTCTTTAGCAGAACATCCTATAAGAAACATATGATAATGTAATCATCACAGATATTTGACAAATGCTACTCAGTTCATTTTTTCCCTTCCTGATGACATATCCCAGGCTTTACACTGAGCTTCCCAAAGATAGATTGTGCATACAGCAAATATCTAGAGGAATGCAAAAGCAAAAAACCAGAAACACTACATTGGGAAGAGATTCCTTCTCACTGGCTTCTTCAGCAAGATCTGCAAATGAAGTTATTAAGATAGTTAACAGAAGCCAAGGTTATCTGAAAGCAAACAAATATTTTATCATGAATAGTAGCATTGTTTAGTTTTAGCATTTTAATCACCATCCACACAGTAGCTATGTTTTGCCCTTTGGTAGTATTACTTACCCTTCATTTATTTGAATGTGAAAATGCAGAGGAAAGCCTTTCAGTCAAAAAAAGATAGTGAAAATTATAGAAAGAATTTATTGACAACCACATCATGTTGTTTATGATTAACGTCATATGAGCTGTAACAAAAAGTGCTTTTAAGAAAGAATAGTCTAGTTTTGTCCTAGAAGCTGCAAATTAAAAAAAATGAGGGCAAACTTAAAGAAGAAAATAGGAATAATGTTTACAGCAGATTATTATTATTATTTTAATAATAACAATATCAGAAATAATAATATTAATATCAGCACTCATCAGAAAATAAGGTATAGTTGAAAGCACAATTTTCATTTTCTGGGTATTGAAAATATATATTGTTGGAGGCAATAGAAAAGTCTGGAGAATTTCAAATTTTCTTTTAAAAATAGCGTTGTTTTTTTTTTAAATCGGTGTTCTTATTTTCTTTTTCTCTGCTTTCTTCCTATTCTAGAATTTTTGATGAATAGAAGTCAGTATCAAAATTGGAAAAGCACTTTTCCATGTTTTCGTACTGTTTATGAACTAGAAGGAATGGAAAACAATTACAGAAGGGATACGCAACAGAGGACAAGGAAGGAATGACATTTTTCAGAATTTCATCAGGCAAAATAGTCTTTCCTATAGGAAAAATATGTTTCTTAAAAACCCTTATGCATTTTATCAAAATAATCTTTCTTCCTGTTCAGATTTTCATGTTACTTCTAGTATATTTAAGTTGTCTCACTTGGCAGCAAAGGAACTAATAGGACTATGCCCTTTAAAGCTCAGATAACAGCTGATCCATCTTGTTGAGTTAAATGTCTTTGGATGATGTTCAGAGTGAGATCAAGGCTTCATCTTCCCCCAGTTCTCTACCCATGCTGAGGAGGTCACACTTTGATTCCTGGACTTTCATGCAGGAAAGAATTTACAATCTCTCTTTAAGATGTTTTACTTTTCACAGACTTTAATTTCTTAGCCCTGCTTAGCAATGTATCAGCTTTATGTTTGGACCCCAAAATGCCAGACAGGAGGAAGGATAATCAGCAAGTCCCTGTGTTTATTTGACATTCCAGAATGAATACATGTTGTGTGGACAAAAGCAGTGTTTTACAAGTTTTCACATCGCATTCTGAAAGGAGTGTTTTCTTTAAAGTCTATGTATCTTTATATAGGCTGTAGGCCAGGTTAAGCAGTGTGATGCAAAGGCTGGGCAGAGGGCCTCTACTCACAAAGGAACACTTATTTCACTTCATCTTACATGGCTATCTGTACCGTCAAGCTCACGCTGAGGGATGTTTTATACACATCACACAGTGTGTGTTGTGCTCCTGCATTGCTCCTCAACTTTTATCCCATTTGTGCAAACTAGGAGGTGGGACCAGCAAATCTAACCATCAACAGTGGTGATGGGGCACAGGACAGCTTTTAAAAGGGAGTCTACAGTTTCAGCTGTTTGACATATCTTGCCATCAACCCATGTTATTGCCAAACATCATTTCTCTAGTTTCACAATGTCATGCCCTGAAAGAGATCCCTTGGAAAGTGGTAGCAGAGCAGACCACTCTGAAGGGATGATATAGTGATGCTAACAGCCATAACATGGCATAGTGCCATGCTCTCTCTTTGAAATGTGCAGTGACAAATGGTCTGTATTTCCATGGCAATATATTATCTGCCTGAGAAGCAAATGTTGCAAAACACAGAAAATCATCCCTGATCCATCAGTAACACAGATATTTTAGCAGAAAGAAGGTTACTGGTAGAGCACCAGAAGGGACTTTTAGCAGAAAAAAGAGTTACAGGTAGAGATCACAATATCCTTAATGTACTGTTCAATTAAAGGTTCTTTTGTAATCTTTCAGCTTTCTCATTTGCAGTCAGAGAAGGGAAGAAGTTCCTGAGGGCTACCAGGTCATTGGAGGAAGCATGTTCAACACGTGGTTGACCTTTTGGCTCCTTGGGTGAATTTAAGCCAGTAAGTTCAGTATATACAATTGAAATCCAATACATACAGGTAAAGATGCAAGGGTCTGCAACAGAACTAAAGCAGCTTTGCAGAATTTAGGTCTAATATTTTGATCCAAAACCCACCCATTGAACTGCCAGTTCAGCAAGTATCTAAACTCATAGCATTTTCTCAACTGGTTTGTAGACATTTAATGCCCTGTTTCTGCATGTGCCCCATGCAGCTGGGTTGGTCCACCTCTCCTGTGTACCTCTGGCAGACCAGGAGACTACTGCACTGACAGACAGACCCTCAGGGATTTAAACCCTGTGCCCAGAGCATGTCTCATGTGCATACTGATTTGCTTGAACTCTGCATAAAACACAATGTGGCCACTTTTTCCTAAAAGCAATTGCAATCAGAGGTTGTTCCTCCACCTTTGAGATGCAGCATCCCACTAGCTTGAGCTGCTCCTCAGGCTGCAGGAGGCACCAAGTCCCCATGAGGCCCTGGCTAAGCCCAGTGACAGCAGGCACCAACTCACCTGCTCAAATCAAATCACAGGGCAGAAACCAACACCACATCCATGACCCCATAAAAAGAGACAAGACAAAATGGAGCACAATCTAAAGGTTTAGTAACTCAGGCACTGGCGTGGCTGAGGAATAAAATGGGTTTTGCTCTTTGTTCCTAGACTTTTTTTCAATCAAAGAGACACTGAAAAATGTGTGTAATTACACATAATTATACATAATTGCCATTTGGACGTAGGGGCTAGAAGGTAAATTCCCCTTGGTGTCCCTAGTGAGGTAGACATGTTTTCTGTCTCTCTCTCCCTATGGTTCTCATTATCCCTTCTGTGTAATGGCATGGCTCTCACAGGAAGGGTGAAAGCTGCCTTCGATCCCACTTCACTTTACCTATAACATGATCAGATGAGTGAATCTTCTTAGCAGTATAACACATGGTCTTAAATCACCTTTAAATGAGGAGCATCTGATGTCCCATTTTCCACTTTGTTGGCAACTTCTAGATTATCACATCAAATCTGCAGCAGGCTGATCTGTGACCCTGGCTGTTGGCAGTGCCTTAGAAGCATCATGTGAGTTCACTAGCCTCCATGGTGGAATGTTTAGCTACCTGCCTCCAAAAAAAGAGGCAGGATTTTAAAATACTTTCTTCAGCATTTTGTGTTGAGTCATTTGATATTTCTACACACGCGGATACTCTGCACAGAGCTTCACAGCTCCCTTGCTAGGTATCTAACTGAGCCTGCAAGGACTGCTGCAGACCTTGCTCAGGCTGGCAAGTTTTTCTGTAGGAGGAACACATCTGAAAATTAAATATGGTTGCAGTCAGGACAGCCATCTCTACCGAGCTGCCAAATGAAGGAATTGTATAATCATCTCCCATATATGCTGTCATCTTCCCATCCTGCATTTTAAAATGCTTTGGAAGACACAGATGAAGGTTACTAGTTAGTTACCAGTGATCTTTGACGGTCTACTGCTTTTATTTTTACAGATTGCATTGACAGATGCAGATATTTTTACAGATTTACATTAACAAAATATTTGATATGCCATACTCAAGATAATACCATTGTATGCATTCTTGGATTGCAGAAAAAATTCTTTTTGCTCTTTTTAGGTTCTCACTCATAAGATGCAATTCATAGGCGTTGCTGCAATGTTTTAAAATTGCATATATTGGTTATTGTGCATTAATAAATAAAAAATGCTTCAAATAAAAGAATACTAGGGCAATATTTAATTTACATCCAGAGACTTTTTTCCAGCAGCATCCATAGATAAAAATTAATTCCTGCTTATTTTATAAAGTGTCAGAAAGGGTAAAGATTTGTCTTTTTTCATGGTGTCATTTGAAGGAAACCAATCTTCAGGCAACTTCCAAGAACAATGTAATAATGACAACACTACCTGACTCTGTGAGTCTGACACTAACAGTGGATGCATCCACACAACCATGCAAAACCAGCAGGTTGAATGACCATGCTATGGCCCATCTCTATTAGTCATTAAAACCAAACCTAATGAGCTCCAAACAGGACTCTTCAAATTGAATTACATAGTATGTTTCCATTCTGCTTCATAAACCATATTTTGGTACACAATTTTCCTGTTTTCTGGTTAATATAGTTCCCAGATTACACACAACTTTACAAAAGAGCATGAATTTTATTAAATTATGATGTAAAATGTTTCTCTGTCAACAAGCATATTTATTTTTTCATTTAGGTTTATACATATGCACGTACGCACTTTGTGGTTAGGTTTCAGGACAGTTACAGAACAATTTGTTCCTGAACACTTAAAAGGAATTCAGTCAATAGCTAGGGGACGAAAAGCAGAAAGAGAGAGATAATGCGAATTTATAAGCAAAGCAGGCTGCAACGAACTGGAGCCACGTGGACCTTCAGCCATTTTGCACTCAGTACCTGAAGCAGTGTCTCTAAAATCATTATCATTGTGATCTGAACTGAATTTATGATGGCAGGAGTAATTCAGATACCGAGCCACAAAGGAATAATAGTGAAATCCTCACACTTGCTCCTTTTGTAGCCAGGGGGGTGCCTTAAATTCCAGAATCCCAGATGACAGAGAGTTCTCTTGACAAAGAAGATAGTTTTAAGGACAAGTTTCAAGCACCAGTTTCAAACCTTGGCTCCAGTTTACTTGGGCTTATCTGCACATCTGAGGTTTATGCATTAAAAAGCACTTTGCAGTACTGACAACCTAGCAATAGAAATTTTTTTTTATTGTACTGGAAGACAGTTATACCAGAGCTGGCTTTTATTAAATTCACTGGTTGTTCCCAATTCTTTTTGTTTATTATTGTTTTTTATTGGGAGTTTCACTAGGAACAGTAAAGCCTGTGGATTTTATTTTATTTTGTTTGTAAACACATCACCTTTATGCAACAATGTGCATGAAGAAACACAGGCCAAAAAATCTCTTTATTGTAAAAAAATAAAAGAGAAGAAAAATTTATTGCTACAGACACAGCACTTGTGTTTCTAACTAAAAAAAAACAAACAATCAAATAAAAATAAAATAAATTACTAAACTTTGGCATTTTTGTAGAGGACAGCAATGTACAACGAATCTAATGCAAGCAGAGACCATGATAACATGCCCATCGGCACTAAAGCTTTCATTACCATTTAACATTGATGTAGTTCTCTTTTTATTGAGTTCATAAGTGAGACCAACAACAAACACTTTTCAAATCCTACCTGATACGTATGTTAAAAAAAAATATGTTATGGATCACTTTGTGATTTATATTCTGAGGTCTACTAATTAAGAAAGAGTAAAGAGACATTACTGGTGAAAGCTGGGCAGAGGGAATGAATATGTTTCTTCATTGCTATAAAGAGAAAAATATCTACCTTAGCTCCATCCAGGGTTTGACTTCAGTGCTGATTCAAATTAGATTACACATTCTGAAACCTCTGTGTCACAAGGGTTTCACTATTTCTGTCTGAAATTTTAAAAGACCAATTCTGACTAAAATGAAGAAAATTCTGACTAAATGAAGAAAAAGTCAGGAGATCAGCCCATCTGTGGGCTTTCTTTTGTCCAACAACCTAAAAACTAACCTCTTCCCACAATGAAAGAGCAGGTTTGGATATGTAGATCATGCTTTCTACAGCCTCAGCTGGAAAAGATTTCAATCTTTTTCAGTAGATCTTGCTGAGATTTAATTGTCGTAATCAGTTTGAATACAGGTTGAAGTACATGTAACTGTTGAAATATTTTGTCTCTTTAAAGTATTACAATTTATACTTGTAGTACAATTAAGTAAAGACTGGTCACATTCATCTCTGTGTAGCCACATGACGGAAGCTGTCCTGGAACAGGACAGGATTTTCAGTTTATGACCTATAGACCCTGTGAGGTCCACAAACTACTTCAAAAGCACCTGTGAAATTTGCAAACAAAATGCTCGGGGCTTAAAATCAGTAAGCGAAGAATCATACCTTTACATGAAATTTTCTAAGTGAGTCCACCAGTCAAAAAGGATGAAAACCACTGTCCCAAAATATTTCTGTGCCAGTCCACCCTGTGAGGGTTAATGGCATAACAGGAGTTCTGCTAAATGTCACAGTAGTTACTATGCTCTAATCCTGATCCCAAACCTACTGTAGCTGCTGTAAAATATATAGTAATAATTTCCTGAGGCAGGGTAATGTATAAGGAATGTCAGACCAGGATCTGGACATATTTGCCTTAGCTCTGTTTTATTAAAGTGAAACTTTTATTAAGGCATGTGGTGAATTGAGCAATCTGCATGATTCATGCAGTTATAAACCTATTGCTACACTCACAATAAATCAATGAGCCATTGTCGTATGTTCACTGTTCGGTAGGTTAAATAATAAGGGGAAAAATCAATGTGGAAGTATTATTCGGCCATATGAAAGTATTAAAAATGTACTCTAAATGTATTAAAAGCACCAAATTGTAGTTGAGCTAAGCTTTATTCCATAAACAAGTTTCCTTGTATGCAGGGTATTTATTTACTCATGGTCTATATAAGAGTCAATATAATTAAGCAAGTTAAATTATGTCTTTCAATGAGTTATTTCTGATTGGAACATGCTCTTATGATTCACACAGTAAAACTATGGGCCAAGGCTCCAGCCTGACCTCTGCATACCCTCAGCTCTACTGCTCAGAGGGAAACATGAGAAGGAACTACTCCTTCAGGACTAGGGCTGTCATAGGAAGATGCTGATTCATCACTCTATTGATGCCAGAGTTGCAAAGGGTCATTTTGGGTTGGGGCTAAAAGAAATGGTTGTGGTTTCTCTGCATATATCCACATACCTCTGACTTTCTCTCAGCGCTCTCTGAATTCTCATCTCCTTCAGGCACAGCAAGCCTGTGCAAGGCATTAAGGGGGCAAGTGGGAGTGAAATAGATGAAAAATTCCCTTTTCCTTTTTCACAAGAGAAGGGAGGAAATGGATTAAAGACTTTTGCCAGTTCCTGGATGGAACCATGCTTGATATTGATTCAAAGGGATCATACAGAAGTGAATACCATCTATAAGTATTCCTGTATTATAAAGAAAGAGATGAGCACCAAAATGCATTATGCTTTAGAATTTGCACATAAATGACATTGTTTCACAGTGAGAAGCAAAGTATGCATTTCAGTCATAAACTCACACATTTCTCCTTCTCTAATATGCCCACTCTCTCAGTGGTTTATTTAGATTATTTGAAAACCTATTCAAATTCAGTCAAAATAATTACAATTATTATTCATTCCCATTTTATTTTGAATGAGCACCTTGAACAGAAGCTTGTGTCTTTCCTGTTTAAAAATACAATGCTGAAATGTAATATTTTTTCTTTAAAATTACAGGTTTAATCAATTCAATGCAAATTAATTTTCTCTAGTATTTTTCACGCAAACTGTCCGTGTTACTGTTGCTAAACCACGGCAAAGGTCGAATAGATTTCTGATCTGATCTCATGGACAACCACTTACCTTGAAGGAGTGGAAAGATCTGTGTGTCCCAGGGACTAACAGCTGACTACATGACAATCACAGCTCTCCAAAATCATTCCTAAAATATGCTTTAAAATCTACAAACCGTATACTTGATGATCCCCTTAAGGAGAAATAGTCCAGATACAAACGGGAGAATTGAGACTTGTGTCCAATTTTTCATATATTATCATGTCAAACAGCCATTCCCAGAGTGTGTTTCTAGTAAAGCAGACTAATCACAGACTCTCCTCAGATGGGTGACTAATTGGGAGTGGTCTGACAACATGTTATTTTTTTCATTTCTCAGGAAAAGCAGAAAGTCAAATGCAACATCCAATGCAATGGATCATCATGTAGATTGTGGGATTCTTCTTGGCAGGACTTTGGACCCACAGATCAATTAATGTATTACTAGCAATCATCTGTCTTTCTCGCTGGTGACTGTAAGTATAAGGATAATATTTTTGATTCATGTAATGCATGTGCTCTCAAAATCCAGTTCTGAAATGGAGTTTAGAGTGGTCAGTTTTATTTAGCAGCTGAGTGGCTCCACATACCAGAGGAAACCCAATATAAGCTTACTGGCTACCTGCAACTTAAAACACTGCTGTAGACATTCCTAATCACTGGTTTCAGTCATAAGCCAAAACACCGTATTTTGGTTCACAGCAGTCCCCAGATCTTAAACTTACAGGTTAAAAGGAGGTTGAATAAAATCACAAACTTTTTAAGGATTTCCTCCTCGTGGGAAGAGTTCAACAGCTCATGCAATCTCCTTTCACTTGTCCTAACCTAATCTGGCTCTTTGCCAAGAAGTTGGGCAGGAACAGCTTGGATGTTAAGAAAGGGAATAATAGAAGGAGGATTTGAACTGCCAGCACCTCCAGACCTATGCAGGGCCCTGGAGCCCAATCTCTGTGATGCACTTATTGGCTGTGATACTTTGGATTAGGTAGGCAGAAAACTGGACAACATCCTTTTACCTTCATTCTCTGTCCAAGTTAGTAGACTGGTGACATTTACAAAGTCAGGTTTAAGATTTTTATGTATATGCAGAGTGACACTTGACCACAGAATGAATGTCACTTACATTGATTAAAACTGTGAAGATTAATCCCACTCAGTTTTCAAGATAGAAAGACAAGCTTGTAAATTCTGTGAATTTTGACAGATTTATGATTTTTTAGCATTTTCTCCATCTCTTAGATAATTCTTGGAGACGAGATAAAAAAATGTCTCTTTTTTTCTGTTAAATACATTAATTACTAGGGAGACACAAATCTGAGTCTGCACAGATACTCTAGCTCTGCAGACATGAGAATTGGCATCAATCTCTTCGCAGTTAACTAAAATTAGTGATGGACCTGAACCAAAAGTCATTATATCAATATACTCAATTTCTAAAACCATGATTTCACCCACAAACACTTCAAACATTCATATTTTGGGGAAAAGTTTTTCATTTTATTTATTTGCAAGTGATTGATATGCCATAAGCTTTCAATGAGAGTCAGTCTTTTCAATACCTAAACCACTTTTTAAAGTGGAACTTGGGCTCATAATTTATTGGGATGGTTTTGGAACTTACCTTTGGGCCTACTGTCAATTAGACCTTATAGTTGAGTCTTGGCAAAAATCAGAAGCTGTAAAATTCCACAAAAATGTGCAAGTTTCCTCCTAGGAACTGTGGGAGCAAAGTATGGAAAAGCATTTCTGATAAATACCCTCACTGGACACTTAATGGATGAAGTAGAAGAAAGACAAAAGGGGGAAATATCTGAAGCAAGAACAGGAACAATTATTAATTATTCCGAGATAGCAGTTTTCATTATTTTATACCTGTGATGTTAGTGCCTCATTGCACAAAGGCCTGCTTTTCTCACACTTCCAGTGGAGGACAATGTGGAAGCATACAGATTAGCTCTGAGCAAGCAGCACTGGAATGAGAAAGAAGATGGCTGTATTAGCACAATTACTGTACCCGATAAAATAGGGTCTGTCAAGGAGTTGCAGTGCACCCTTTTTACTGGTCCTCTTAGCGTGCCACATTGATTCTCATATGTTGCTCTGGGGAAGTGGGCTGACATTTGGGAACATCAGTACATCGTGCCCTGGAGATGTTCCAGCTCTTTCTGTGTTACTGCAGGAATCCCAATACTGCTCCATCACACAGAATGGATATGCTGGAGTTGCTTTCATCTAGAGGCTAAAAGTATTTCTCAGATGTGGAAATATAGAGCCTGAAATATTCACACCGTTGCTCAAAATGAGATTACCAGTCAGTTGTCAAAGCATGTGCAGAATTCACCTCCTGACTGCCTGATGAGTGGCTTCTCTGTTAGATCAGAGGAATTGTTATATATTTGTACTACCCCTTTATTTGGCTGATTAGGAACTATACAAACAGGTTTAATTTCCATACAACAAATGCTAAGCAGATGTCAGTGAATAAGAGAAAGTCAAAATGTGCAATCATAACTATTGCTGAAACTTTTACCTACACAGGTTTGCAGCTCAAAAACCTGATTGCTTTGGTTCAGAAGAGCTTATGGAAACTCATCCCCATTTTTCCCCTTGCAAGGACTTATTCCTTTTAACCTAAAGCACCAGGTTTTAACTAGCTGGGGGTCAAACCACCGCGTTTTCCCTGGCTTGCACCAGAAATCATAACTCAGCATAGACTTGTTTCATCCAGCCTCAAATCTTTAGAGTTGTGAACTCTGACAAACCCTTTAGAGAACCTGATGTGAGTTTCAGATTTGTAATGAAACTCAAGCCTGGGCGGGTTTTGGGTTTCATTACAAAAGTTCTGCACAGCTGCACTAAAAACTCAAACCAGGTTTCATAAAAGTACCTGTTGTATTTAAGCCAGGGAGTCGCACTGGGAACTATATTTAATAAGTAAGAAGTTGTAGGAGTGCTGATGTAACTGTGTAAAAATTGTTTTTAAAATACAGGAGATTTGACATGGAAACCCCTTTTAAAAGCAGTGGAATACTTGATCCAGGACTGTTGTGCTTCTAAACCCAGCATATTACTAGACCCAGTGCAGTGCCACTTCTGAGAGGATGGACCGCAGATCCTACAAAATTTAGCTCTTGAATATATTATTATTATGCAATTCTTAACTCTCACAAAAGAAAAAAAAAAAAAGGATCCTTTTTGGCAACTATGGTGGCTGGACTGCTTCTTTTGCCACAATCAATTGCAAATCTCCCATGGAGGGGACAATCTCACAGTATTTGTCTGAGCCATAATAACAACATTTTTTTTAACTGTACAGCTACTCTGTTACATAGCGTAGTTTCTTGCAAAACAATCCAGATACAGTCAAATTACCCAACTTAATTTTTCTAGGAAATAGTTTCTACCCTCTACAAGCTAGTTGAATGCCTTTTATATCCCGCTCTGTTGCCCATTCCTGCTGAGATGATCCCAGAAGATGCTGCATGATCCAGCTTTGTGCATGAGGTTCTGAGAGCAGAAAGCAGAAAGTCTTTTTCTTCTCTGTTTGTGCCATATTAAACACGGATGCTAGGCTATGGCTGGGACTCTTGGCCAGTGCCCATAAGTTTTCCATAATAGTAATAATAACAATGGCAGAAAGTATCAGCTGTAGTAACTCATGAGGCTGTTCTGAGCTTGAAAAAAACCAGCAGATCTCCAATTCATCAAGGTGTTAACACATGCTTGCTTTGAACATATGGGTAAGCTGATTCATTTAGTTAAAGTTGAGCACATTTAGACTGCTTTACCAGTGGCGGTCCAAGAAAAGAGGTAAAAAAGAGAAAGATGTTATCCTGGAATCTAGGAGGTTAGAGAATGCATATGACAAGACCCAGGCTCTGACAACAAACAGAGTCCATTTCCAAGAGAAGGAAGAAAAAATTGGATTGAATGCCACAGGAGACATTAAGCTGTTAGGAGATTCAAGGACAGGTTAAAATGGTCCAGGAGAATTAAAGTGAAGCTGATGGCAACAGTAGCATGTTTGGGTGAAGGAAAAAGGAATCCTTAAAGAATCCGAGTGAGTGAATTAAGAGATGGAAGACAACAGCATCTTCAAAACACAGAATGTGCAACAAGTTTACATTGTTAAGAATCTCAAAAGTAACCTGGATAGCACTTTTTTTTATTTCCGAAAAAAAGAGTTACTGAGTCTTCACCAGTGGACACAGGCTTAAATTGCAACCCTTTACACACTTCATATAGCTAAAGGACAGGACATTTTGGGGCCACTGAACACTGACACTTTTCTGTGTGGATCAGGACAAATATCCGACACAACTGTTTCTGCAATTGTGTGACACTGAGAAAATCCAGTGTTTGATGACTCTCTGATGAATACCTACACCTCTGAAGTGCTATGGCGATGTTGTTGTCTAATGTTGTTATATTGGGCTGGGTCAACACCTGCTAAGCGTTTTTTTCCCTCTGACACCATCTGTAATTATTAATCCGGATGTGCTTTATTAACTTTTACATTTATTTTAAAACCAGATTTTTTAAAATTTGATTTTAAATAAGCATCTGACCAAGTCAACTGCCAAAACATCGTCATGACACAAGGTTAAATCATGTGATTTACGTATTGCTTGTTTTTTTTTAAAGCATGGCAATAGCATTACGTTTGGAAGCAATTCTTCTTGCTCACTTCCTACATTCCCATTCCCAAAACTCTATCTCTTTTCTGTCTTAATAGATTAAAAATTCTTCAGATCTGAGAATTTATAGTTTTGAATCACCAAGTGTATCTCAACACATGATTCCCGTTGTCAAATGCCTCCATCTTGGAATAAAAAATAAACAATCCTACACAGAGTAAATAAGAAACTGGACGAAAACCCACCTCCATTCACGGATATTTAAATTTATGGCTGTTCAAATGGCTATCACTCATCACATACACAAGTTAAATGTTTAGTGAGCTCTACCTCTGTTACAGAGGAATTCTTGAAACATGTTTCTGCTATAAACTTACTACGTTATACTGCAAGCATTTAGAACACAAATATATGCATGTATGTATATGTCTAAGTGCACACATTTCTGTAGAACATCACATTGGTAGATGGTCTCAGGCCAGATTCTATGCAGACTCGCAGCTTCTACAGCTCAGCACTTGCAATGTAAGTCAGCACAGACTTTGTGGCCTCTTCCTCCCCTGTCCATCTACAGATGAGTTTAGTCTTTATTATGTAAGCTGAAGTTTCTTCTGAATACAAGATTCTCAGCTGACAAGAGTATTGAGAGTCAAGTCATTCTTTAATTTAGGCCACGGCATTAGGTTTTGAGGTGAGATGCTTTGAATTAATGGAAGCAGCTCCTTTAAACACAAAGTGTGGTCTCTGTGTTGAAAGGCGGGAGTTGTACCTGCTAAGACATAGAGCTCTCCCAGCTTTTCACCACTCTTACAGAGAAAAGGCTCTAGCAGAGACACAGGGTTTTTCACTTAGGATCTTATGACTGCCTTCCCCTTTGTACAGGTTAATTAGAAGTGGAGGAGGAGTCAAGCAACAATGGTCTCCATCTGTTCTGCAGCTGCCACAGCTGAGGCTAAAGGTGCTGATTTTTTTCCAGTGTCATGCTAAACAGTAGGTGTGCGGGTTGGGAAGCACTATGTTGCTACTAGTATGAGACCCACTGCTCTCTTTAAAAACTTTTAGAAGAAGCCCAAGAGGTTTATTTGGCTCTAGAAGCTAAATAGATTTCTATTTATTCTCTTCTGCATTTTAAATTTGTTCACATTAACCATTTAGTTTACTGCCTTATTAAATAGTTCTACCATTGTCTGGCTGATTTCAGTCCAGCTTTGCTGAGAAATTAGAACTGAAACCACTGAAAGCTCAGGTGTATGATAGGGTTAATGTAACCTACCAGGTTTCTGGGCATAAACTGAGCTGCACTACATGATCATAGTCAAGTTTTTACTCCTTTTTCTCTGCTGCTGGAGTAAGAATTTTACCTCACACTTGGCACAGGCTAAGAGTGGATAAATGTGAGTTTTTATCTCACAATTGTAGACATCTGTGCCTGAGCTAGTCACTGAACAGTCTAGTAAATATAGTCAGTGCAAGGTATAAGTCATCTCATCCTGTAGTAGACATCTAAAGTAAGTCAGGTCAATCACTCTAAAACTACCTATTTCTCTCCAATACAATAAAAGGAGCCTGGAATCACTAACTCAAATGCAGACATATATACACAGGTGCCAAAAGTTAAGTGAAATTACCATTTCCTTCAGCAACTTACTAAGACATAGCAATTTGATTTACTTTGTGACGTTTAATGCAATCGCTGCTTTTGTTATTTGTATTGCAGTAGCCTCTAGAGGCTAGGATCTCTTTGTGACAAACTCTGTATAGACAAAATTTGTTTGTCTTAGTCTTCAATTATAAAGTCATACCCGAAGTCTCTATGACAAGAAGTAAATCAAAGCAAATGGTGAACCATGAATAGCAAGGGGAGGGTTGAGATGGGGACTGTCTGTACAAATTCAACATATACAAGTAGTATAGAACTGGATGGGATGCAACCCAGGGTGCTAAAACAGTTGCTTTGCATTATTGCAAAGTGACCGTCTATCATTTTTGAAAGATTGTAGACATCAAAGGATTGTAGACATCAAAGACATCACAGGAAGTCACAGATTACTAGAAAAGGGCAAATATTATGACCATCTACAAAACCAGCAAAAAGGAAGATCTAGAAAACTACAGACCAGTCAATTTCACTTCAGTCTCTGGAAAGGTTATGGAACAAGTCTTCATGATAGGTATTTCTAGACACATGAAAGATGTAAAGGACATGACTGAGAAAAAAAAAAAAGCACAAATTTGCCAAGAATAATTCATACTTGACCAATCTTGTTGCCTTCATGACAAAAAAATTTGCTCAGTTCCCAAGAGGAGAGCTGTGGGCATCATCTATCTTGATTTTAGCAAGGTATAGTACATGTTCTCCTACAATATCCTTGTTGACAAACTGGTAACGTATGTACAGTACAGATAAACCATAAGACAGGTGGAAAACTGACAAAAATGCTGACCTTAATGGGTGGTAGGTAATGACTCAGTGTTGAACTGCCAGGCAGCCACAAGCAGAGTTCCTCAGAAGTCAACGGTAGATCTAGTCCTATTCAGTATCTATATTAAAACTGGGAATAACAGAGCTGAAGGCTCCCTTACCATGTTCACAGATGATGAGGGAGAGAGGTGTCAGTACGAGAAGGAAGACCCACCACACAGAGAGATCTTAGCTGGCTGAAAGATTGTGACAAAGACAGCTTGAGGTTTAAAAAAGATAAATGTAAAGTCCTACACTTGGGGTGGAATAACCCCAACCAGCAGTAGAGAGAGGGGTCTGACTTACTGGGAAATAGCTCTGCTGAGAAGGTCATGGGGTTCCTGATGGGCAGCAGGCTATACCTAAGCCAGCAGTGGGCCCTGGCAGGAGTGAAGCTAGCTGGCAAGGGAACAACCTGCAGATCAAGGAGTGTGATTATGGACTATGTTCAACTCTTGTTAGGTCACATTTCAAATACTGTATGCAGTTTTGGTCCCTCCAGTGTAAGAGAAACTGAAACATTGTATAGGCTCCAATGGAGGCTTACCAAGATGATTCGAGGACTGGAGAATTTGACATATGACAAAAGCCTGAATAAGCGGAATCTTAAGGAGGACCTAATCACTGCCTTCTAATACCTAAAAAACAGTTTTAGAGAAGATGAATATATGTCCAAAGGATGCATAGTAACAGGACATAGGAAACAAGAAAGTTGGTTTAGGGGAAATTCTATCTGGATATAGGGAAAAAATCATCATGAGGACAATAAAATTTTAGATTAGGTTGTTCAAAAAAAATAGTGGAGTGTCCTCCTCTGAAAACATTGAAGACTTGTCTTCATAGTGCTCTGGATAATCTAACCTAAGGCCCTGCTTTTGGCAGAAGTTTGGACCGGATGTTCTCCAAAAGAATCCTCCAACCTCAATTTTTCTATGGTTTTATGATACTATAGCGGGCTATCTTCTTTACTCCTATTAACTGAGCCTATAAAATGATAATCTAACCCTAATATTTTTTTTCTTGCACTTAGCCTGGGGAGAGTCCCATGGCTGGGGCTCTTTTGATTGCAATCTCCCTAGACTACAATGGGAGTGCAAATTTCCAATGCACATACAGATATCTGCATAGAGATATCTCAGTGAGTGTCTGTGAAAGAAATACTAGGACAAAAGGGACTGAGGAGGGCAGAAATCTCTTAGAACAAATATGTTATTGGAGAAGGTTCCTATTCCCTGATGGCTGTTCTGTTTCACCAGCTGTTGTTACCTTCCCCAGAGAGGTATGGAGGTCTCTGCTCTATCGTTCATGCCAGGTCTAGATCAATTCTGTATTTTGCCTTATTATAATGGAGGAAGTGAAAATCCCCATTGGATTCTGGGATTGCATGGAAACCATAAAAACTCATAAAAAAAAGAAAAAGGTAATAATCATTTGGGGAATACTAATCAGTAAATCACTCCCCTTCTAAACAGGTCAAAAAATGAGACAAGATACTAATAGGAATGGAAACAAAAGGAAACAATAATTCAGAAAGGTATGATAAGCACTGGATAAATACTTCATGTTTTGAGGAGTGCTAGTGATGTAGTTATATAATTTTGCAGTGACATATACCTCCATCGTCAAACAGATTGCCATTCAGGATTTACAGTGGTTTGAATGGGAGCTGCAGCCATAGCTCTAAGGTGCTAGGTTACTTCTAAATCAAGGTGCAATATGTTACAAGAGGTACCACTTTTCACACAGGACACAAAGTATGAGGTTCAGAGTTTGACCATTCATCATTAAAGGTTGAATGACACTTTTCATAAGAAGAAAGGTGTCAAACGTAAAGTTCAAGCCAAATTCCAAAATTTGAAATATGGGTGATTTTAAATGGCCTGTAACTCAGGTGTGGTTTGGTGGCTTTTCATCAAACTCCACAGAAGAATTCTCCTTTGCCCTCAGAGTAAAATCAACAATTACCAGGCCAAGGGTTGGTTATGCTTATTTTTCTTAAAGTGAAAGTTATAAGGTGGCAAAAATAAAGCCTTGCAATGGAAGCTGATGACCACCATAATTATGGAAAGCCCATTATTTCTTAATAATATGTTCATAAAGCTGCTTATGTCCTTTAGGGCAAAAGAAACTGACTAAAAGTAAGTTGTTATTAATTACACTAAGTGGAAAAAATATACACAATATAAAGGCCTTGTAACCCTGGGTGAAGCACTAAAAATTATTTGGCTTCACATATAAGCTAGCACTTCCCAGTTAGAAGGTCAGATGTGTATTTTAGCTCTGAAGGCTGACAGTCTTTTTAGATTAGAATTGAACAAATGTTTCCTTCTATATTATTTTTTATAACAGAGGGAGGGCACTCCGCCTCTCAGAAATTTTCGAACATCAGGAGTGTGTCTGAAGTCCATTCTCAGTGCTAAAAAAAAATAATGTTTTGCTCCACATGGCCTACAAAGGTCAAATAAATTTACAAGTACCCTGCGACTAGTGGATTGTCCAGAAGAATAGTCTTTAAATGCCATATGAGATTCAGGCATCAGCATAGTATATCTAAAAGTAAAATAGCAACTGTACAATATCTCCTCTCCCATGAATAGTCTACAAAAATACAATGCCCAGATATAAAATGTGGCACATTCTGACTACACTGCAGCGAAAGGAAACAGGTGAAGAATGGGCCTAAGGGTCATCTTTTCCTAAGATTTGATAAATCATATGATCATAGAAAAGTCTAGGTCTTTAACACAAATTTTATTCTTCAACCTTGTGCATTACTGTAATGGTTTCTTTGCAACATCATAACTAGAGGAAAGTAACTACTTTTGTATGATTTTCCATTGGACGTGCTGCACTACACGTGAAAGTATTTTCCATTGTGAACTTTATTCTAGAGAATACCTAGGCTAAAGTGCATGAATATAACGGGTCTGTACTGAGGCCTGGACAAGTATAAGTTAATAGACTCACAGAAATGTTGGTTGGAAGGGACCTCTGGTTGGACCATTCGGTCCAGACTCCCGCAGGACAATTCCCATCACTGGTTCAGGTCAGTTGTGGCTTTGTTTAGTTGAGTGTTGAAAATCGCTTAAGGATGGAAATCCCAACAGTGTTTCTGATTGCCTAATCTGAACCTCTATTTTTCTAGTCTAGGTGAGGCCCAAGAGGCCATCCTTTCACTGAAGCCAGCATGCAGGGCCCCAGGGTGAGCTCATAGCATCCACAGCCCAGCACCTATGGAAAATTATCAGTTTGACAGGGTGACAGTTTCAGAGGGAGCAGGCAAATTTCCTCTTGGTAATGAGAAACAGGGAGAAAGGGAGAGGAAGAGAAAGGGGCTTACTCACTCCCCTGCTACTTTCTGCAATGAGATTTTTGACACCACAGAGAAACACTCTTCAGCTGCTACGTCTCAAACTACATAATGCTTTCACCGCCCTTTGTCAAGCAGTATCTCTCCACCCTCTGCGTATTTTTTTAAAATGATCAATAACCAAGGTGTCCATGATTTAAAGGTGAATTTACAGTAACTGCTGACTGCTTTAGTGCTAGAAAGTTGGTCTCTTGTTTTTGCTATGCAATTGGTAGAAGCACTACATGTTCTTGGCAGGAAAAATAGCTAGAAACCTCAGGAATGTGTGATTTCTAATTTCAACAGAGTGGTAGTTGATTAGAAGTATTAGCATAGCTTAACTTTATCCACTATCCAAACTTAATATTATCCTTTGTTTAATACACTGATAGAGAAAGAGCACTCTCCTTTGTATGACTCTATTGTTTTCATTCTCTGAGGCCAGAGTTGGTGTTGACATAAGCAGACTCAAGTCCACAAAATGAATGAAGTTAAACCTCATTTTGCCAGCAATGAAAGTTAGCCTCTGGAGCAATGCTTATTATGGTTTGTTTGTATCAATTAATCAACACAAGGTTAACTTTCAATCAGCACGTGGAAAAAACGCAACACAATTAACTAAAAAAGAGTACAAAATCCCTCGATTTAGCATGAAGTGGGATATTTCTATAACCACACAATACAAGCACAGGAAGAACTAACCAAAGTCACTCTGAACAAAGAATCCCCTGAACTACAACTGCCGCAGCAGGGCTTAGCCCAGGGGTTATGTAGCCATACTTCCAAGCTGCTGTGTTTCTTAGAGCTGGGCTGGTATCTTATCTGGCACCACACTATTCGCTGTGGACAGGCCACATCATTTAGTGCAAGCAGACATGTTGCAAGCACAGTGCTCCATTGTGTAGAGTAGATATGGCCAAAGTGTTAGGTGCACTAAAGGAACGCAGCTTCACACACTAAAATTAGGATGGCTTTCCTAAAGAATGGAAATAAAACTCTAGGCTTCAGAAGCTGTCCATAAGACATTAGAAAATGGCATGCAAAAAACTACCAGAGATACTATAGAGATAGTATAGATTCACCCATCAAAAATTTCACTGTGGTGTCTGTCTTTCACCTTATGTAGCTGCTAAGTGAAGTGAAATTATTGCATCTTTGGCTAAGTGCAGTGCTCAATACACGGGCGACTTTGGTTTACTGACAATTTTAAGAAATAGTTCATAAAAGACAACATGAAATCAATACATTCCTTGAAAAGTGTTGTCATGCATTGCACAATTATGGTGTGCAGAATGAAGAAAGTTATTTCTCACCTGTATGGGCAAGAATGAACACTGAGTTGACCTAATTGATTAAAGAAATAAAAAGGTATGTTTGGCTCTATCTGTGTCTGAGTTGTATCATAAGAACTTTACTGACCCCAAATGGCTGGGATTTCTGGGTTTTATTTTATTCAAGCATTGAGCTTTCTACGGACCAAGCTCTAGTACCCCAGTGCAGTAAGGCATAGATTGAACACCACATGATCCCAAAGGAAGGTGAAAAAAGCATTTAGAGGGTAAAGTGAATTTCATTGCACAAAAAGAGGTCTCAGGCTGATGAGAAAGGGCCAAGAAAGTGCCAGTGAGAGTTCTGGATTTTGAAGGAAGAGTCAGAACCAAAGTTGACCTTCAGGCAACGGGACAGTGTTGAACAGACAGGTCTCCTGACTCCTCCTTGCCTATTCTTAAGAACATAAGAGATAGTGGACTTTACAGAGTGTTATGTAGAAGTTGTCACTCCTTGAGTGATTTAGTCTTATCCTTTTGAGAATGTAGCTTCACCACTTGTATACTAAGTGCTAATCAAAAGTTTTCTTCTTTCAAGTCTTCTACAGCTGGATGTGTCATTGTGATGTGATGGGTGAAGTATCTGAATGCAATTATGACCTAAATTCCAGCCTCCCCTTTAAAGAGAACAATCTGCATTATAAATAAGGCAGGAAGATGATGGGTTAAGGGTTTATAGCAAGTGAGCTGAGGAAAGCAGTCTCCTAACTCTATGCATCTAAATTAGTGTGAATACTGCTCTCTCTCCTATTCATTCCCAGACTTGCAATTTGAGGATCCGCAAGAACACTGAAAGTCTAGTTCAAATGAGTGCAGCAGAACATTCCCTAAACGACCAGTCAGGGAAAAGGGCCAGAGATTACAATGCCTTTGTTACCAAGTCAGCTGTGGAAACCAGAGAGAAAAAAGAGAAGGATTTCACATTTTCCAGGTGTGTGTGTGTGTATGTGTGTGTGTGAAGGGAGAGAGAGACAAAAAAGGTGAAAGACCGAAAGACCTGCCTGAGAAATAGTACTCTTGTGCAGATTAAATGAGGTTTCCTGAAATGACATGTGAGGTTGAGCCACTAGTATTCTGTTCAAGGATGTGTTCTTTATGAGCTCCTAGTAAAACTGCTGAAGTATTTGCTCTAATATCTGAGATACCACATTTCTAAAGAAAATGTGGGATGCTGTCATGAGTTCTAATCAGCTACCAGCAAAAAGCAGTCTTCTCAGAAGAGTGTAACGCAGCCAGTTTTGTCCAGCAAACCAAATACTCAGACAGGTGTTGCTGCATTAAGGAAGAGCAGGGACGCTAAACAAGCAAACAGAATGAGTAGCAAAGGATCTTAAGTGAAAGCCACCAACCAAAAAAATGATGGAGAAAGAGAGTTCATCATTTAGCAATTTGCAGGCCTTTTAGTGGTACTGGATCACCAAAGGACATCTGTGTAACATTTTCATCAGTCTGACAAGAGAGCCAACATCAACATTTGTCCACAGGAACCAAACTAAATATTTAAAGGTGAACTGCAAAGCTAAAATAAAAGTTGAGTTAATCATGGAAATATGCAGTGAATGACCCTACTTACAAGGTTGTTGGAGACAATTCATCACAGAAACAAGTTGAGACTCCTATTTATCAAGTCTTTTTTTGCTTTTCTGAATTTTCCTATAGATTTCCTGCTTTTGAAAGGATGCTAAAGAAAATATTCTGTGAGGACAGCACAAGTCTGTGTTACCATGGATATTTGATGTTAAAGAATAACATACTGCATGATCTTCAGAGAATTAAGAAAACCTGAAGGACACCCTTAGATAAAAATAAAAGGTCAGTAATGTCATTGTAGCTACCCTGATTTAACTCCAGGGTGCAGTCTAATAGATGGGCCCACATACCTCCACACTCATTCATTGCTTTGCTGCTTCGGGTTTTGAGCGAACAAGTTTACTACACCTTCAATGAGGTAGATTTTAACAGAGAATCTATTTAAGAAAAATGAAGAGTTCTTCCAGCAGGTATGTGATTTTGACTTGGGGTTGTGAAAGGGCTGAGCAATAGGAATAAATAGATTACTTGTTCCCGACAATTACAAAGAAAATGTAAAATTATTTGTTAGAGGTTTCAAAGTGTTCAAAGTGTTTTCAAAATGAGATTTCATATTCTGTTAAAAAAGATGCCTGGAATCTTATTCTTGGATTTTCTTGGCACTTTTTGGACTTACATTATTCTTAGAGCCATAAAGTTCCCCATAAGCGTATTTTTCCTTTATTCCAGCAGCAGTGTCCAATCTGTGGCACACAAATCAACTGCCACATAGCAAGCACACAATCCAGCTCATATTCCCTCTGCTGCTTCCTTCAGAAGAATAGAAACACGCAGAAATAGAGACGGACTGAACACACTGATTCAGAAACTCTGGAGTCCAAGAAAGTACAGGGCCATTCCAAGGCATAAAAGCTCAACATTTAATCCAAAGCACAGAGAAACCAGTGGGAGTCTGGCCACTGTATTCAACAGGCTTTGGGGCGTACACATGCAGACAGGGAGAGTTCACCTGCACAGTCAGCTATAGGAAACTGTGAACCAACATCAGCATCTTTTGAAGGTGGCTTCCCACTGCCAACTGCTACTTTGGGAGCCATGCAGGATCAGTAGAGGGGTGCCAAGCATGGGTTAGCCTACCCTGCCATGGGAGTTACCGCATCAGGCATTGTACAACTTGGTAGCAGCTCTGCAACTTCTACATCAGTTTCTCATCTCTTTTGCCTGGGCCCTGGTGAGAGAAGATGGGCATGTCACCCAAAAGGCTCTTCATGCACCCGAAAAGCTCTCCATGAAGGGTGGACAACTGCACCAGAATTCTACTATGTGGAAGAACCACAGTCCTGTTCAACCTTACAGGTGAGCCCTTTTTCACCTGTGAGTTTCTGGCCAGCCAACTGCAATTTGATCCAGTTTGGGTGCTTATTTCCACATCTAGTTTCTGGTTCCATACTGTGTTAATAAAGCATTAGGACACTTTTTGCTCACTAAACTCGAGAACAAGCAGAGGCTCCCTTGACATTAGCACAGAAGACCCTGAGCTTGCGGCAAGCTCAATCAGGCTGAGATTCAAGAAGCTCAATCAGAATTACTGTGAAAATATTAAAACATTAACAAATAGTTGATAGTCAATGGTTAATCAGAAAAAGACTGGAAATTGAATGTTTTATGTCTGATTGGAAAACCAAGGAGAAGGTGGTGGCTTCATCTCAGATTTACTTATCATTTTTCATCTGCTTATTAATTAGAATTGATACTTAAAATGATAATAGGAAGTCATCCCTTGGGATTAAATAGAGGTTCACATCAGACATAAAATCTCACAAAGTAGTTTTGTTATTAAAAAAATCTGTTAAGTTCTAAAAACATGGACCTGTTCCAGAACCCAGATAAACCGATGGGAGCTTGGCCACTGATTTCAACAGGCGTTGGAGCAAACTCACTGTTAGCTAAGCACACAGCTATCAGTGTGGCATTGAGCCTGGGTTAACACACTCTGCCTCTCATCAGGACTCTGTGTTCCATGGCATGTCTCAAGAAAGTCTCACAGCTAGTCATTAACCAAGCATGCTCAAAAATATATGGATGGAGATATTTGAACATGGTTCAGAGCATTGTCATAAGAACTTTAAAAGAACTGGACAACATGCCTCTTGCCAGGCAGAAGGACTTAGCTGTGATGAGCATAATAAGGAGACAAAAAGTAAGAAGTTATTTTTCTGCAGTCTGTAAAAAACGAAAGTTGATAGCATCAGGCAAGGGAATAGTATTCTAGCAGATAAAATGCCTTCCAACAGCTGGAAACTGGAGCAATACAACTCAGGCATGAAATTACAGCACAGATTACAAACTAAGGGAACAACACACTACGAGTTGTAGTGGATTCTACATCACTGGAAATGTGTTCATCAGATTGGCCTTTTTAGTGAAACATATACTCAGACATCCAGGGAATTCCTATGGCTTTTGCTAAGTAGGAAGTCAAGTTAGTTCCAATGTATTAGTGTTCCAATGCATTACAATTTGCAGCTCCTTGAAAAATACAGTTTCATAAAACACAGCATCACTCACAATTACTCATGTGCCATTCCTTGCCCTTGGACCTGTCTGATTACACTTTAAATCAGCCAGCACAGAACTAAAGGGAATTCCACCCTAGATCCTCTCCAGTTGTTGGCTTGATCAATGGTCATGAAGGAAAGGAAGCATGAGAGAACCAGCTGACAAACAGCTTGTTGACAAGGCTACATGTAACCAGAACAACAGCAGGACAGTCATCTAGGGAAAAGTTGACACCTGCTGTAGCAGAAATTAAGAGTTTACAGATGTTGCAGTTAGGGTAGGCAGTTGCTAATCCACACCCTCGTAATTCAAGCCTCAAAAATTCTCCAAACTATTGTAATAAGGAAGAATCCAAGCAGTTAGGAAACTGAAGCAAACAGGGCAGAGCAGCTGTTTTAATTAGTGCTTTGCTTAACCTGAGAACCGTACCCCTACTCACTGGGATCATTAAAACAAATCAAGTTTTACACGGGTAATTGCATTTTATTTTCGTCTTCTGCAACATCACTGCTAGAAATAAGCATTTGCAGAGAAAAGCTAGCAATACCACACCAAATCTTGGTCATAAAAAAGAAAATAAATGAATTCCAAGTAGCATACCTGTCTAACACTGGGGTAAGGAGTTTTCTGGGCTCGTTTTTATGTTGCTGTCATCTGCTAATTTTTTCCCGCTGGACAATGAAATTCAAACCACAGCTGTCCATTGCTATCTTCATTCCTGCAGAGTGTTCCACCTAGTTTCATGAAACATAATTTAGGAAGCACGAACAAAACATCCGTGAGCATATTTATATGCACATGTCTAATGATGGCATGTTGGTGTCAAGGAGCACGCAGTGAACAGCAGGTGATTACAGGAATAACTCTCAAGCTCAACATAGGGTTAAAATACTGTTCTCTAAATCCTTCAAGCTCAGTTCTACTGTATTATACAATACTATAAAATGTATCAGCTGTTCTTAATTAATACTTAAAGATGTTGTGATTAAATGGAAGAGGGCACTCAACCAGTGGTCTGTGAGTCCTTACGTCTTGGCATAGTTTTGTGGTGGCAAACAGTTATGCCAATACAGACAGTGCACAGAGGTGGTCAGGGGTAGGCAGCTACCCTCTGCTGTGCATTCTTATGCACCAACAACGTGATGGGTAAAAATGCAATACGGAATAAGCATTAAAAGGCATTTTGGTAGAAAAAATATTTTTGAACACTTTTTCCATTCTTTGACAGCTAGAAAATCCCTTACCCGATTTGAGGAAGAAAACAACTTTCCCAAAGCTGGAAAGTTCTAATATTTTGGAACACTGTTTTGTTTATGTTTGAGAAAGTTGTGGAACAGCAACAGGCAATGAAAGCATACGTTGGCACAATTAAGTCTGGTAACTCAAGAAGCCAGATATTGTTTTCAGCTCTACACACATTTTAGTCACAATTTGCCAACCCACTTGAATAGGCTATTTTGGAAACCAGTGGTGACAACATGTGGATAAAGTTCTGCTCTGCTACTTACCAAATAAAGGAGGCTTTGGCTGGAAAAATAATGATTTGTGAAATGAAATTAAAAGAGGCAAGATGAAGCTCTGGAGAAATGTTCAAGAAGAGAGAGACTACATATAGAATTGTTTCTAAAGAGACACTTTCTCCAAATTAAAGTGTAGTTACTTTAGAAGGGATAGAAAGATTCTCACATGTTAGAATCATTAAGGCATCATGTTTAAAGAATAATAAATAAATATGTATATCTATAAATGGAAGAGGCCTTCTCCTCCTGAAATCTTCCCTGTATATTCTGCAGTTTCCAATGCCTCCCTCCTTCTGGAAAATATAGACCTTAGAAAACTTGTCTATGCTGAACCATTGAAAAGAAATATAACTCTTGCTTGAGGGGGCTTTATCAAGAGAGCAGACGGTATCAGGAAAGGGAATGATGTGTTACCAACTAAAATGCCAATAAACTATGTTTAAGAAGTTTTGTAAACCAATAGATTTTTTTTCCTCGTATCAGTTTTTTTTGAAGAAGCACGATGGGAGAAGGAGGTGACATCCAACCTAGCTCTAAATCAAGTCATTTGCAACACAAAGAAACTGCTTACAGTTGGTTTTGTACTTGATTCCACTTAGAGTCCACAACTGAACATATCTTTGTGCTGTGTCTCATTTAGACTCAGTTCCCATAGAAGAGGCACAAAATGTCTGTGCCTGTACCCATTCTGGGCATTTATGGTGAACTCTACTTCTCAGAAAATAGCCAGAAAACTCACTCTTTAAAGTCTAAGAAATGGTACCAGGATTCTTTGTATAGTCTTGTTCAGATTCTTTGATTCTCTAGTCATTTTTCCTTATTTTATATCACCGTAGTTGTTTTTTTAAAGAGATATTGGTTTTTTAATATGTGTATTTTATGCAGTAGCTAGCACAGTAGGCTACCAAATCTCCATTGGATTCCTAGAAGCTTTATTAAAGAACAACCAGTCAAATATAGCAAATTTAATATTTTAAGTTAAATGCAAGCTCTGAGTTTGACATGACTCCAAAAGGTAAGTTTCATGCTTTGTCCGTAATTTGAGGTTGGTGTTATTTGTATTGCTGAACACCAAGATAAAAGCCTAACAGCCTGTCTGATAGATGGCTTAAACCTTGATGCTATTACTCATGGAACAGCCTAAAAGCTGATAGGACTTAGAACTGAACACATTGGCACATTATGAAATGTGTTTTCTTTAAATGTTGTAGAGTAGGTTTCAGAGTTATTTCTGCACTACTTAGAGTTGTCATGTAGTGTGTACAGTGCCAGAGAAAATTTTGGCACTACAGGCATGCAAAAGATGATTTTACCAAAATATCAAAAGGGCAGGTCATTAAATATCTGTAGCAAAAAAACCTTGTTCAAAGAGAAATTACAATGCTTTTCCCCAAGATGCATGCCTATACATATGAAATTGTGAACTATACATGACAGATCTGAGAGTGGATGTGGAATTGCCAAAGGTTTTCTGTATTGGTCTAAGTCTGCTCTCTGTAAAGTCAACTCAGGTCTTACCCTTGGCTTTCCTGTTAGCAGAGGTAGGCCAAGAACCGCGGAGAGCTTTAGAATATCCCGTCTTGCATATCAAATGCTAAACAATTCAATAACAGTGCTCTTGGGTTAAGGTGAAGGTGCTACCCTGTACAATCATTTTACTGTATGTAGGATCTGGAAATGCAGTGCGGTGCATTTCTGTGACTGCTAAAACTATAACATCTGGAATGCCATCCTGGAAGTTTTCCAGGTGATTTCCATGAGGAACACTTTGTAAAAGTTGTTACCCTTCTAAGCAGAATATGTTCCCAGGCCTGCATAGGAGCAGAGATTGGATTATAAAGTGCTAAATGTTTTTTACAACTGTATCAGCAACAATAATGTATGGATAACTATTCAAGGGAAATTATTTTTACAGACAATTTCAATGGATTTGTTCCAGTCCTCAATTAGATTCATATTTCTGGATTCAGAAATGTAAGATAACTTATCTTATACTCATCCTATTGTGAAATCAGGATATCCAATCTAGGACAAATCTCTTCAGACCTCCTATTTCCCATTATTTTCATATAATGTTTTCAAAACTTAGGGCATGAGCAAAATGGCATGGGACAGAACATAGAGAAGCTGAATCTTTAGGAAATTTACAAAGCTAATGTTGGTCATTATGACACGGCCCGGACAGCCAGGTGGTTAGAGCATTTATCAGGGTAGGCAGGTACATGATTATGAAAGCAGATGATAAAAGGTATTTTTGGATACAGCAAGGGTTTAGGAGCTACCTCAAGTGCTCACAAGGTGAAACAATGAGGTGTCTTTTTGGTATATCAGGAGTTTTTGTTGAGAGGCACCAGTGGGTGTAAGTTTACTTCAAACCTTGGTGAAACACCTCTGTCCTGCAAACACACCACATATCTACTTCAAGCTAGAGGGAAAAAATATTAAACATGACTAGTTTAATTAGATTAGAGAAGGAGAAGAAGAGTGCTAGGGGAGAAAAAGCAAATAGGAAGCTATTTGAAGGATTTGGGGTGAGTCCAGCAGAGACCGTATTGTTAGTAAAGAATGACAAGTTCGGGACTGATGTATGAGGAGACATTATAGGGAATAACAGAAAAAAATGTTGAGGAGGCTAAGGTAATAGTGATAATTTTTGCACAACTGAGTACCCGTAAAAACATGTTTAAAAATACTGTTCAGCATGAGGTGCTAAAGGAAATACGGATGAAGTCAGAAAGCCATCTCAAAGACATAGAGGCCGCCTCACTGCTCCTATTCTCGTTGTTATGTGTCTGTTAAGAACAATGTCTATGCAATTATTTCAGAAGTTCACAGCACCAAAGCCAATGGGAATCTCACAGAAAATCAACAGGTACATCTGAGTTTCCCATGATTTATGCCTCTGAAACTGTGTATCCAAATGCATCTTCTAGGTAATACCTTACACACTTCTCTTTTTTTTTTTTTTTTTTTTTTTTTTTTTTTTTTTTTTTTTCAGAAAACCACACTCATTAATGTGATATTATTCACACGTTTGCCATGTGCAAGGTGTGATCACAAGAATGAGAGTTGGGGAAATAACTATTTCTCTTTTTGGAAACTTTTAATATTTTATTGTTTAAACTTATTTATGATTGAAAAACTGCGGTCATCAACTGCATTTACAAATCAGAAAGAATTGTTCCTGCAAAATACTTCATGTTGCACATTAATGAAACAATTTCATATAGAAGAACAATTAATGTCTGTTTTCAAATAGAAATGCTTTCTGTATTTTTCTTTGTTTTTCAGTAAGAACACTGTTAGACTATGGTATGTAATAATAAAACTAACGAACTAAGATTTTCTGACTGCAAATTTTACCCCATCTAAATTGGACTTCTGATTGTGTAGTTATTAATCTTTATGTCATTTAAGATGTCTTTTTAAATTCCCTGATCACCAAGCAAATAAGTTTTGAATTCTCTTAATGTTATCTTCTCTGTCCTGGCAGCATCAAAGCTATGCTAAATTTGTACAGATATTAGATGCATTGTTTAAAGATTCTTCAGCTTAGTGCCTTCAAATCTAAATTATATTTGACACTGCAATTGCAGAAGTCAGTGACTTTTGAGTGTAAATAGTGCCATTTAGCCAGGAAACTACTTAATTGTTTCTGAAAAAAGACTGCAAGTTCAACTTAGAGACTGTTCAACCAAAGTTTGTGTCTTTTGAATTTGAAAGGCTCAGATATGCAACAGTCATTTCTGTGAGCCTGCTTGTAAGCCTTGTGATTAAGGAAAGTGGAATAAAGCAACTTAATTTTGTAAAAAAAAATATGATTTTTTTTCTGTTGAAATAAGAAACCAGGTCACCTTAAAAAGGGCAAAAGTTAGCTGAACACACAAAAGACACGATTTCACGACGAATACAACTTTCTTGTACAGAATCATCTGTTACAGACGAGCCAAACCACTGAGAATAGTCAGTAAGAAACATTTTAGACCATTACCAGGAGTGCAAAATTTGTCCTTCCAAGGAACATTACCCACAACCTCCTCTGAATTCACTGGACCAAACATACTGTAAGGACACCCAGGTTTGAATAATGGCATTATAATTGTGCCCCTTTCCTCCCATGGCCATACAGCTAATTAATGTAGAATTCAGCATTTGAAAATTTCATTAGATGAATCCCTTTGTGCCCCAACGAGACCATGGCAGAATTTATCTCAAGGCTTATTTCTGAACCATGAGTTCCCTGTTTTTAGAGACAACAGTAGGTTTGCAGCCACGATCGCTGCTTTCTTCAGTACTCTTTTTCAGGTCTTTTCTTCTGACAGGGTTATAACTTGGAGTGGCTTTGCCCCATGTTTGTACACAGAGGCTCACAGTGCTGTATCAGTCTGCTCATCAGACAAAGGGAAAGAAATGGGATGAAGTTGAAGAAAGAAAATATTTCAAGATTAGCCCTCCCAGTGTAAATCAGCGCGTGGACCTTCACTGGGTCACATGAAAACCTCACGCTCACATTTAATTTGCCCATCCTGAAGTATTTTTCCTCCTAATGCCAAATACCATAATGCTCTCTGTCAGTGATGTGAAATTATTGTATAAGCTACATATCGGGTACACTATTGTTAATGAAATGCACACAAGATGATGAACAACTTCCTTTTCCTGCTGGAGCCCAGCTGCAACCAGGCCCTGTATCCTTGATGCTGTAAATCAGGCCTTTGTACTCCGGGAGGATTCAATCAGCTGCAGGTGTGGGCCCGCCAAAGCCCGCCTGGGATTAGGTAGCAGTATTTGATATGAGATCCCAAACAGCACCAGCAATCTACACACCACATGTGGCCAGTCTTTGGAGAAAGCAAAGGAAAAACGCTGATGAAATGTGGCACAGGACCATGGAATGCAATTTCAAACTTCCACATCTGCAGGAAAGAGAGAAAGAAAGTTCCTAATTTTACAGTGATGATGTCATTGAGAATACACGATAGTGAAAATGATGTGCCAAGGCTTTCATAAATTTAACCACTTAGGATGCTGCTAACTGAGGTTTGAGATCTGTGTGTGATATTCGTGGCCATAAATATGCATTAAAGTTCTGCAGAGCGGCACATTGCTCTGCTGGCCTGTCAAAGGGTTCCTGTCAGTGTGTTGGTGTGTTCGTGTTGTCACCACGGCTTCACAGACCTAGCATTATCACAACCTCTGTACCCTGTGCAGATGCAAAACCAAACCTTTGCTGAAGCTTGTTCACTAAACATTATCACTAAAGAGAGGTGATTTGATCAAACTTATTCCAGCCTGAAAAGGTTATTCTCTTGCCTTCAACGAGAAACAACAAAAACGGTTGTTCAGTTCACTCCCAGAGGTTAAAAGTTGTGAAGAGTTTATTTTTAACATATATCCTTGATATCTAAGGGATAAAGAAATGTTAAAACAGGTCTGGTTTTGTTATTACCATAAAGATAAAATATATTGAAAAGAGCATGTCCTTGATTTTTTTTCATAAAAAAATCTGTTTTCCATTAGCTTATCTTGATAGCTGAAGTTAATCATTATTTTCAACCATATATGATTTAGATATTATGTCATTAATTCATGTACAATCCATCTGAATAATGATTGTGGTTTTCTGCTTTACAAATTCATCTACTTCACTGAGAAACCAAGAGAGTCAAATTCCATGCAACATCTGGTTTCCATTTTATGTAATTGCTATTTTCAGAGTTATAATCATGTGTTATTGTAAGGACCACAGTGTCAATCATGCTGCTAATGGGGAAAATTCAATGCCTAAATACCTGAGAGAACAAGAAGCTGACTTAAACAGGTGCATTTAGACACTTGGTTTTAAGTATAATTCTAGTCTACCAATTTAAATAAATCATTTTAAGAAGAAACTATATTCTTTCCATAACTTCTACTGAACCAAAGTTTAATACAAGCTTTCTACACTGTGAGCCTGGTTTTGTTCCCACTAGTTCAAAAACAGTAGGTTTTGATCCCATGCAAGCTCCAGTACCATTAACCCAGTTCAGCTCGAAATCCAGTTTACTTAGCCAATGTCAGTACACAAAGTTAGCCACCCTTTTGCAAATATGAGTGGAGGGGAGAAAATTTTAGCTCCTTTTAAAGAATACCAGGTACACATCTGCCTTACTTATCACATCCATAAAAAGGTGCAGAAAATAGACAGACATAGGAAAAACATGCCAATCCATGTTTTCAGGTAAACTACTGTACCAAAAATGCAGTGTAAATATATTCTTATGGACTCATTTAGAGTGTGATTATAAGTAGAGTGACAAGCATTCATCAACATTCAGAGCAGTTACAGCTCTAACTACAGATCATGACAGAAAGAGCTCTCTGATCAGTCTTTTCTCTTTTTTATAGTTTTGTTCATACACATTTTCAGGCAGAGCTGACTAGTTCCTTAAAAAGAAAGCATGAAAATAATACACATTTTAATAATTTTATTTTATTATGGGTAATAATACATATATAGAAAATTATATATTTACATGTGCAGTAATTTTCTATATTTTAGGGGCAAGACAGTATACTTTGAATAATTGGGGGTGGCGTGCAAAAATGCATTCATTTTTATCTCAGTACTCACTATATCAACCAGCAGGTACTCACTACACTGAGTGTAGCAACACTCTGTAATACATAAAGTATATCTAATCTCTGCTTTTGAAAACAAGTTAAGGAGAACAGTGACAAGTCTTGCAATTCCAGGAGTAGAGGGATTCTGTGAAAATTGCCCTTAGCAGGAGCAATAAAAGCTTTTCTTTTTTTCTTTTTTTTGTTGAGGGAAGGAAGTTGCTCTCCTTTGCTTTGGTGAATATAGCTTTCAAAAGCCATCAGTTTAAACCAATTAGATGGGAAAAAAAAAAACAAACAACAAACAAACAAATAAAAAAACCTTGTCTTCACTGTCTGCAGGATGATGGCTCAAAGGGAAAAGCCTGGAGGCATTTACACATATGTACGCTCTTGCTATTAATACCTTCTCATATTCCATTCCACCTCTGCTCCTTGTAACCTGCAGGTACACAGTGGAGTAAATACAGGACAGGAATGGACTGTGTTTAAGAGAATTTAGACTGGGAACGACTTTCCTGACCTAGCCCTGAAAGCTAATCTCTGCTCACTCCTCTGGTGAACGTTTGAAGCCTGGGCTCAAACCAGCTGCCAAGTTGGAAGCTGTGCCTGTTATTGCCATGAGAGCCACAGCGGGCACACCCCAGCTCTGCTTCCCCGGGGCTTCAGCATTAAATGCTCTGCAGTTGTATCCCCAGAAGTAGTTCTGCATGTACACACAGCCTCAGCTCTGCAGGGTGTGGTTGGATCCTTTTCCAGCTTGGACAAGTGCCTTTGTGCACTGCAAGGGAAGAGCTGCGTTTACCCATCTGGTGATTTTATGGCCATGTTAATTGACCCAAAGTAAATTTCTGCATTTGCTGGTATGGACACAACAGTTAGCCACTATTATGAGGGATGCTGAAGGTGATTAAAAAAGTATAAACAACACTATGACACTTGGGAAACCCTGAGCTGCCGTGTCATCTGAATTGCAGGCAATAGCCCATTCCTAGCAGGAACTGCAGGTAAAGGCAATTTATTTTTTCACTTTCCCCAGAAAACAATGACTAAGGTGAAAGTTCAACAGTACTGCTTGCAGGGAATGCAAGAACATGAAAAGAGATACACTGGATTAGTCCAGAACGTGGTGGAGCACACTCTCATCTGAGTTAAGAAAGTTATATGGTCCCTAGTCAGCACTGGGGACCCTCATAGTTTTCATAAGGGGTCCCTCAAGTGAGGGATTGTGTTTGTTTCTCTTTTTATTTTTTAAATCACTTTTCAGCTCAGGATTGAGTACAAACCTTAGTTTTCTCATTTTAAAAAGAACATATCAAGCCTGAAGAAACTCATGAAAACTTCAAAGCTAACACCCCTGATGACAGAAGGTAAATCAAAAGAACTCCAGATTTATGATTTTTTTTAATCTTATGATTTTGAGAGGATGCAGTTCATGATTTGTAATGCACAGGGTCAGCAGAAACGCAGGCATACTCTGCATTGCAAGGCTCTGTGTAAAGCACAAGGCACACACTACACCAGAGGTAGCTCCTAACTTCTTAGGGTTGACAGCAAAATTCCAGAGTCTAATTTCACAGCTATTATTGCATGACCAACTGCAATGCAGAATTTGTGGGTATAAGTCCTGGTATATTAAATTATTAGTATTGTTAATAACTGTGTTTGCAAAACATTGCCTTAAAGTAAGCAAATCAATAGCATTCTTCTCATATGCAAATAAATCTTTACTGGATTTTTCTCCTTTGTAAGGATTATATTCCTCAGTTAAAGCAATAAACAAGGGTAGTTATGTTCTTCCTGACTTTAATTCCTGTTATCATGCAAATCAGCTTTAAATTCCCAAGTCTGAAATTTCACCAACATGAAATTTTTCATCATTTATTAAAGTAGAGGGAACAAAAAGCTGTACCCAAAGAAATCTTCGCACCTGAATATAGCAAGAAAAATTCCTGTGCAACTCATGAAGCAGAATACAATAAATTAGGTATTTTCGATCTCAGACACAGAGGCATGGAGAAGTTAAATGTATTATACTTTTCACAGAAATTTAAATAATTAATTGATCCAACAAAAGTAATTTTGTTAGCATCTTCTAGAAGTAAAATTTGCTGCAAGACACATGACATAAATTATTCATATGGAATTATTTTTACTACATTAGACTCAACTAAAATTTGGACAATAAACAGTAAGAGAATTTCTTGTCTGTGCAAACATCTTAGTTTGTGTTTCGAGTCTGCAATTGTGTTGCATCCCAGTTATTGGCAATGAAAAGTCCATTTCTTGGGACTCATCACTGTAGTATTGCACAAAGACCATAGCAGAAGCCTAATTTTCATAAATAAGCGTTCAAACAATAGAGTTCCAGAACAGTATTTTGTAACTGCTTTCAGATAGTCAGACGCTGTTGATTTTAGACTTTTAGCTCAGGTCATACTCAGAGCACTCATGCTTCGTGTTTGGTTCACTAGACAGTCAGGAGGAGAGGATAATCTAATCAGGATACTCAAGCTTGATGTCAAGACAGACGACAATGTGAATGTCCCAGATGTCCATGAGCTGTTGTAATCATGTACTTGATAGCTCCCTGCTTTGTCCATACCAAAGGAGTACCCCTATTTTCTTTTTCAACTTCTACATGTCCGACTATAAACTAGATGCACTAAATGAGTGGTTAGTGAAAGACATTAAAACACAACAACAAGAGAAAGAGCTTGTGTGGTTAAATTACCTGAATAAATAAAAGTCTTGAAAGTTTTGAAAGCCACCTCGATATACATCCTTCAGAAATTCAGGGTGAGATTCAGTTGTCTAAACATAGGTAAAACATAGGTACTTAGCACCCTTTTAGATGGCCTACGGTGTTCCACCCCCTCCATGAGCTTCTCCAGACATGTGTGGGTCTGTTGCACATCCTATGTTATAGGCAAAACAGCTTGTGTGGCTAGTTTGGATATAACAGAGCATTTCAGGTGACAGCAGACATATATGTCTAAGCAGTTCAATTTCGTCCGCAAGATTCAGATCACACAGCAAGGGATATTATGTAGGCTACTAAAACCCACTGGGCCAATACAGTTAGAGAGGTCCAGGCCCAGGTGACTGTAGTGGTCATTTAGGATTGTTGGTGTAACAGCTGAATCCCACCTTTAATCCCACCCCTCTTCCACCCTCTAGAACCTAGGTAGGTATAGCCACAGATTATCCCTAGCCAGAAAAATGGCTGATCCCATTGTCCAGCTTTTAGCATGGACTCCTCATTGAAGAAGACTTTTCATAAGACTTCACATTCAGTCTTATCTTACTTGCCTTACTCTGAGGACTCACATTCTTAAAATGGGGGCTCTTTGTGCAACTCAGCTGCCTTAGCTCAAGTACTGAATGCCATCAGGACACTCTGACACATTCACATAAGGCTTGCAAGGTCTGAAATGGGACCTTCTGGATCAGCAGTAGGAGGCCAGGCAGGATTTCACACTGAGGTCGAAAGGACACAAGGTGCCTACTGGTAGGCAACAAAATCAAGTAATCTATGGCTAAGCCCCAGCTATGAAGGTTCACAGTGTGATTTCTAGCCTTCCTCAACACTCTGATGATGCCTTAGAAGGATTGTTTTTTTTTCATTTGCAGGGCCAAAGAAACATTATGGCAAATAAAATAATAAATGATACGGGACAAAATGATCCAAGAAAAAAATAGTCTAAATACCAGAGTCACGCTCGTAATGGTGAGGTCTACCAGCCAGTGGAACATTGTCCCAAGGGAACTCGTGATAGAATCGTTGATTAGCCACTTAAGACAAGGCAAAACAGTACTCTTAAGAACAAATATTTCTGTAGGGAATGATTCGGTATGTGCAGAGAAGTCAGCATGATGACCTCTTAGCTGTAGTCCATAGACACTTTCTTTTAGTGTGTGATACCAGGTAATGAATGTACAGACTCAGTGTAAAAATTAGCTGGCTTAGGAGGATTTAAAAAGTAAACATGTGGAACACAGTTTGAAATATTCATGTTTTCCTCTCATAGCAAGCCAATGTAAATATTATTCCACATGTTATCAAGTAATTCCAAAGCTAAATGTACTCACCCTAAGAATGGTCATGATCAAAATCTAACAAAGTCCTTTTGAAAGGGTTCAGAGTATCTACATTAAAGGTAGCCCAAAGACAGACATGATTCCATTTCAGCTCTTGGGGAAAGAACTGAGGACCACTTGCTCTTGCTAGTTCAGTAAACCAGGTCCACTTCTAGCCCAGTCTGAGCTCCAAGCAATCCATATGCAAGGCAAGGAACAATCTATCTATGCCTTTGCCCCTCTGGAAGGCCTGACTCATGAGGCTCAAGCAGAACTTGGTTCATGAGCATGGACAGTCTTCTATGCAGAGCACAACAATCATGGTGACTTTCATCCAGACTGATGAGGCAACAGTTTGCAAAATGGGGATCATGTACTGAGCAGGTGGAAAATTTGAGCTTAGTATCTTTTTCATTCATCCTTAGGGACTTCTGCTGTCCCCATGACTATTGCACTCTTAACTGTACAGTGGCTCAGCTCCCAGAAAAGAGGAATGGCATGAGTTCCCTTCATCTATGCAGTCATCCTGATTAATCACTGCTGATTGGGATGAGCATCTCAGAGACAGGCAGCTATGCATTTAAAACCCTGCCACACTGAGCACAAGTCTTCACTTTTGAGCTATTATTCAAACTGAGATAATAAAGTTCCTCAGTGAAGTTCTCTATACTCCGTGTTGAAGAAGGTGAAGATGCCTAATCAGAATCCAGGATTTAGAAGGTGCAGTTCAAAAGAAAATGCTAACTCCAGATCCCTGTATTTGATCTATCCTGTTGATAGTTTTAGACAGCTCCTACTTAACTTTCAGGAGTAAGGAATGACTCATTGGAGGTCATCGTATCCCTACAGGGACTGTGCAAGAAAACTGTGTATCTGCATTCCCTGCATGTGCCCAGATAGACATTTATAGATATTGCACTGCCAGAAACAGATGCCGAGAGAGGGGATTCTGAACCTGACCCAATGGGAAACAATAATGATATGCCTGTCATAAACTAATCATAACATCACAAATGGGGCAAACAATATTTTAGCAATTTGATTTATTTTTGGCTGTATCTCCAGTTTTGGTTTTCAGTGAATTAATGTCTTCTTTAGATGACATAATTAGAAAATATTCCGAAGAGAGACAAAAGCAAAGGGTTTTTATTGTTCCTATCTGCACCCCATCTATGGGTGTTACTCGGCTTTAGTCAGCAGTTACGTTCCTTTATCCCAGTGATGAATTTCTTCCAAAGCCTTAACTGTAAATAATTACCTCCTGATAGGCAGATCCCATCTTTTAGACAGTTAAGCTTCTTTAATCGGTACATTCTTAAAAATACTCTCTCAGGTTTCCTTCACAATCTATTTCTGGAACAACGTTAATGGTAGCAAAAAATCTTTGCTACCAGTTACAATACTTTCATCAGCCCCATAAAAGGAAGAGAAGCTGCTTCAGCAGGAATCATTTATGGATGAAACTTCTGGATACACGCACAGCTTCTGCAGGATGCTGAAAGCCCATCTCTTTTAGTCAATCCAAGATTCAGAAGTAGAGGAGTATGTGACTTCAGCACTGCCAACTCTCGTAATTTGCATCCTGAGTCTCATGACAGTTTGCTGTTTCTTTTCCATTAAGCTTCAGCTCCTGTGGTCATACGATTAAGCAAGAATCTCAGCTTTCCTCCTATAAAATAAATAGATTCCAGTCTCTAGACCAGAACTGCAAGCTAGAAAGAATGAACCGAAAGAAACCAGGAGTTTCCCACTTCTATGTAGTCATGTGATTTTTGAGTCATTTTTTGACTGTTTGATGACCAGCACAACCTCTGAATGCCAGTGACTGGCAGTCTTGAGGCTCCCTCAGCTCCCTGCAAAAAGGTAATGAAGCCTTTTACTTGGGGGGTTGCTTTACAGCATGACAAAATCCAGGGAGGATAATTGAAATGCTGGACCAGTTGTTAAATGTGTATTATCTAAAGGCCACCTGCCTGGCAGATCAAGGCAATGAGTCCCTACAGAACTATTGAGGGTGCTGCTTTTTGCACTTCCTTGACTTCAGTATGGTTTTACTTAACACATACACCTGCATAATTGAAATCAATCCAACCATAAGTGATATTCATGAACAAAAAAACAATACGCAAAACAAAACAGAAAAAATGACAGAGTTAACACGACCGGCACTAGACCAGTAAAAATAGCTGATGAACCTTGCCAGCTGTTGAAAAACTGTCTGTGGGATCAGTTCCTTTGTTCTTCTCTAATAATAGTTTTGGTTTATGTTTCTTTTTTTTCCCCCGTCTTTTCTTTTACTTTTACTGTTTTCATTTTGCTTTGATGTTGAAAACAGCCACAGCTGCAATACAAAAATTATTGTTCCTACTCTCATACACAAGTTCATGCACTCAAAGGCAACTTTCTTTATGCATACACATTACACGTGCAAATACATACTCACGTGTAAATATATACATGCCCCAACACACGCAGACTATACATTGTTTATTAATATATCCTGATGCCAAATGACTACAAATAAAAAGGGATTAAGTTTTGTCTAACAAAAAGGAAAAATTATAAACTTGAAGATCCTTTAATTTACAAACTTCTAATAACATGTAAGAAGTTCTTCAACTCTGTGAAACTCTGCAAGTCCCCTCCAAATGTTTCATATCCCTATACAATATTAATCATTTATTTTTTCATTTATTTAAATGTTATATTTGCTGCAGATGCCCTGAGCATCCTAGACAACCTTGTAACTTACAGAGAGTCACAAGTATGACACCAGCTCAGATCAGCAGCAATGTGAAGATAACAGAAATCATCCTTCCCAGATGCACAGTGCCAAGTGACAGAACCTCTCCCATCCAGCTTAGTCTAATATAGTTCCTCATATGCGGAGGAGATAAGATAGACCCTCCAGAGTGCTCTGAAGTCTACTGCTCTGAGCATATTGAGAACATGAGTTTGCAGAATAACTTCCAAGAGCCAAAACTCCTCTAAAATTCATTCATCTCATTTCTTAAGTTAGTCTCACAAACCTCCTGTGATGTTAGTAGATATAATTATTCCTTTTTTGATGGGAGGAAAGAGAAGAACTGGGAAATGTAAATGGCTTATTCAAGGTGACACAGGAAGTCTGTGAAGAGCTGCAAATTGAACCCAGGTCTTCCAACTCCCAGTTCAGCCTTTATATCAATCACAAAACCTTCCTTCCTCCACTGAATATTGAAAAACAAAAACATTTATAACTTGACAAACAGTTTCTTTCTTCATGCATCAAATTAGATGCCTGAAGTGGATTTATTCCTTTCGAATTTGACTTAATTTACTACATAGTCCCAATTATCACAATATTTCTTAAATTACTAAAATGATAGCAGATCCTGACTTCTGGAATACAACTTAGAAAAAATAGCAGAAAAATATATCACACCAGCTCAGGTTGTAGAATCACTTTCTCAGATGGGTCAGGCATTAATCCAAGCAAATAAATGGAAGGTCATTGATGCAACTCCTTTGACAGCATTATAATATAACTACACCAGAGAGCAGGAGCAGGGGTCAAGATTTTTTAGTTCTTCTTCTAATTATCATCATTATTATACATCATTAGCATCCTAGTTCAGGATCTCATGGCATTTTGTATTTCCCAACTAATATAAAAAATAGAGGTCCTACTTTCCATGGTTTACATTTGAAGAGTTGAGATTATAACCTACCACAGACATGTTGAATATTCTTTGGTAAATCACAGCTATTTTCTAACTCATTTTTCTTCATTGTAAATGGATTATAATAACTACTACTTCCCTAGCAGCTCAGTTGCACGGCCTAAATAACAGGGTGGGGAGGTGATTTTGTCTTTACAATTTATGATAGAGTCACACAGATCATTTGCAAGATGAGACACCACAGGACTGAACTCCAAAACTATACCTAAATCTCTAACAAAATATTGCCGTCACAAAAATGTAACCATCTCCGAAACAGACATATCTGTGCATGTATTAAAGGTTATGTGTATAAATATACAGATAAAAAATCAGAAAGATTAGTAACTGTGTTGAAATGCATACACACATACACATATATATGTGTTGAAAATACTGCTGTCTCTTGGAAACGTCCCAAGAACAGCTTCAAGTGCTAGAAATTGTTACCATTAGTTCACCTTACCAGGAAGATAAAAAGAAATTGTTCCAAGTATCTGAATAAAGAAATAGAGTTTATGGAGGTGACAGGAACACAGCTAGCAGCAACAACATCTTATTTGAAGTTTTTAACTATTTCGGTATTTCTCTTCTAAATTACTCCCAGTTCTTTTTACAGTGCCAACAGACAGAGTGAGCTCTCCTTTCTTTCATCCTGTCTGCTTCCTTTGGATACTTCCCATCCCTGCTAAAAACATTCCGCAATGTTCAGTGGTGTGGTAGATCTACAACAGGAAACAGCTGGTATTGACAGCTGGCAGACACAGGGTGAGATGGGGCCCGGGTCCTAGCACTGAAGCTCCTGTGACCCAGCATGTTCTCTGGCTTCAGGTTATTGCATGGTGAACTCCACCTAAAAACAGTAGCGTGGTCGTCAGGGGAGGCAGCGCCCTGCTGTGAAACAATGCTGACCTCTGACAGGTGGTATGAACCATGTGATAAAAGGAGAAAAATAGGATCTAATTTCTAGCCAAGGCTCTCTTTCACAACTGTAGATTGTTGGTGATAAGGTTTATCAGTGTGCTCTGCAGACACCGTGTTCATAATTTGTTATACAGCAGGAAGCAATCATTACAATTTTGAGAGGGGGGATGTGGAGACTAATTTGTAGCTGGAGCCATTGCCAGTTCAAAAACAACAGCTCCAGCTTCCTCTTGAATTTTAGTGTTCCTGGAAAAAAAATATCTCAGATTGTCTACCACTCTTCTTGCCCCAGGGAAGAAGACCTAATGGGGGAAAGCCAGCTGCCCTCCCTCTCCCCTGAGGGCTGAGCACTGTTTACAGGAGGAAGGAGAGGACAGGAAAAGCCCAACTTCTCAGGGAGAAAATTCTTCATCCCTAGACTTCTGGCTTCTGAACATCCCTCCACCAGCCCTCCTCCGGCTAAACAGGAGAAATAATGGAGGAATCCTAAGATGGACTCCCTTATTTTGAATGGAGAGATGGGTGCAGCAGGTGAAGATGTCTATTTTCTGGATCTCCAAGACAGTAAAAAGTGCTATTGGGAAAACAGGGGAAAAACTAAGGATATATGTCTTTGGAGGGGAAAAAGGGCTGTGTGAAATGAAGAGATAAATAGGTGGTGACAGAAGTGATGAGACTAGAAATGGTAGGAGAGCTCTAGGAATGGAGCACTGAATCATCTTTTCCTATGCATCTGTGGGAGCTGGGACTCTAGGGTCACCCTCTAGGTGATCAGGTGCTCTGGGGCTGAAAAGAGATGGGAAGAATTCCAAAGCTTAAAGACAGATCAAACAATTCAATGTAGTCATTTTTAGATAAATCAGATGAAATATACTTTGGGAATTAATTCTATAGTTTTGCAAATCAGGCTTGTGATTTTTGATCCTCTGGAATTGTCAACACTGTACACAGTGCATAACCACAAATGTGATACAGCTTTTTGTATGGGAGAAAGGAAGAACAATAAAGTGTCTCCTGTAGCATTTACAACACTTATACAATGACTTTGTTTTCCTCTCCCAGAAACCAAGTTCATGAAAAGGGATGGTCCATCAACAATTATTTACAGGGAAACCCACCGGAAGATTGAGCAATAAAGTTAAGAGGTTTTCAGTTCTTGCCAATCAGATAAAATTTACTTGTCCCATTTATTTTGCTTCTTCTGTTATCTTTTTAGGCTGAGATATATAGTTCCACTGCCCAGGTCTAAGATGAAAACATACCCACATGGCTTTTATGTGCTACCTACCATCATGCACCAATGTCCTCCCACCCTGTGTGGTTCTCCTACACATCGGTTGGCCATTCTCCTGTCCACACCATACACAGGGGTGTAGGTTGGTACTCATGAGCTAGGATCAAAGCAGACAATTCTTGAAAGGCACCTTTGTAGAAAGGCAAAAAGTACCTTCATTTTTGTTCGATTCTTCATGCTGTCAATTGTCTTGTGACTGCTGCACTCTAGTCTATTCAATCAGAAAATTCTGTTTCTTTTGTTAGAGTACAATTAAACAAATGATTTGATAATGTTGTAATTAAAGGTACATCACTCTTCTGTCTTTCAAATACTGCCTGAGTATTGGAACTCAGTGTATTGTTTTTATTTTATCTTACTCTTTTATAGTCCTGACCCTTTTACCTTTGGTCCTGCTGTCTGTCACTCTGCCATCCTAGTAAGTCAATCAAGCTATAGGTACTATCATAGGGAATACTTTTTATTTCAGAATGAGTGAAGCAAGGGGCAGGAGTTGCACAAACATGACCTATCAGATTCCTACTAGGATCAAAATTTAATGATTTTAATTGAAGCAGGATGTATGTTATATATACGTTATATATATGTTATAACCAGGCTTGACCCCAAATGCATGGTCACTGTGGGGCAAGTGTGCCAGCTCCATGCCAGAATGGTTTTGAAAGGTTTGTGCTTCAATGCCTTGTTTCCACTGTTTTCCATTCAATAGTACCCTGTGTTGGATGGAAGGAAACGGAGTGAGAGCTGTGAGATCACTAGGTCCGGAGTATACACCAGTGTATACCCTCACCTGGTATGCAATCCATATCTACAAAATTATCTTGTCAAGGTCAGTCCTCTGAATTTTTCCATAAATACAGCCATGAAGTACTTCTCTGAGACAATGTGTGGGGCTTTTGCGCTACAGCTTCCATAAAGAAGCAGTTCAAACAGGTGAGTAGAAGAGTAGCACAGTAAAAAAAGAAATCCTAAAAGATTTGCCAACTAGCAGAAGGCACTGGGTGGCAATTTGCTCTGAGACATTGGCTAATATCACCAAGTGACCTTTCACTAGTTGTTTGACCTCTTTGTGCCTCAGCAAGTTCATCTGGAAATAAAAGCAAGACTTCACTGGAAACCAGACATTGAGTGTAAACTGTGGTTTCCTAGATAAATAAATTACAAAAGAAAGTTTTATAGGAGTCACACGGCCAGTGTCTAGCACTTTGAACAGACAATGGGTAACAAAAACCGTATGTGGGAATGCTGTGTGGCAACACTGCTGTACTACAGATTCCCCATCCAAATTTGCAAATGATCTGAACAGCTCTCATTTCTGAGCCTTTGAAATGACAGTGAGCCAAGATAGGATCCCCTTGGGGCAGTACCCTATCACAGCAGCATTACTACCAGTTGCACTAAGATATTTCACAGTTAAGTAAAACTTGATGGCAGAAGTGGGGAAAAATATATCTCTTCATACAATAAACAAGCATGAATCTAATCAGCTTTACTTTTCTTCATATAGTACTAGTTCCAAATGATAAGCATTTCCTCAAATGAATTATCCCATTGAACTCAATGGGATTTTCCTCATATTGTGTGACATGGAAAACTAAAGGACAGCCCCACATTGGCCAGTGACTGAGATTTTGAGCATTTTCATCCAAATTTGGTCATGTAAGTAATCATTTAAGTTTGGGTGAATGGAAAGCGTTGCCCAAGTAGTTGGGGAAAGCATATCAGGAAGGCTGACTCCTCCAGGTCCCAGCTGAGCAACTTATCTCACAGATCTAAACTACAGCCAATTCTTTTCAACTTTTATATCAGCAGACTTTCTGGAAGTCTAACATCTCTGATGAGATCTGCTTTAGCACTCAGTCTCAGATCACTTGCTACCATAAGGGAATTCCCAATTTTGATATGCTTAGTCGTGTTCCATTACTGACCAAAATTGATGTTTGGAGCTGAATTCTTCAAAATAATTTGTGTGTATTTTTTCAAACTCAAAAAGCTTGTGGAACCCTGGAGATGAATGCGATGGAGGAAACATGCTGCATTCAGGCTATCTTGACTTCATTCCTAGTAGGGGTGTGATATCTCATAAAACTGGCTGCCAAAATTAAGACCTATAGCAATCTAGTGGGATTTAATAGCTAAGTATTCTTTTCTACCTGAGCATTTTGCACCCTTTCTTTTCAGGACTCCATCCTTGACCTCTACTACAAATCATCAACATACTAGACTCCATTCTGAGCCCAGTTGTTTCACATTTGATTGATTGATATGAAACACCAAGAGATGACCACGTATCGCATCAGGGACCCTACAACCCATATGCCTGCCTGGTCATGTGCTGTCTCACAGTCACCATGAAGACACTTCAGTCAGAATAGTGGCACATGTTGATAGCTCACCTGACCTCCCACTGTAGCACAATCACTTTCAGCCCCTGCAATTCACACCAAATCCTGCTAGCTTCTTATTCCATCTTCCTCACATCAGGACTTTTCAGTGTGATCTCCCTGAAGGAATGTGACTGTCAGCTGCGGTGAGCCACTTTCTCGCTGGGGAATCTTATTGTTTGGCAACCGGCCTTTAATTGCTTCAGAATCGTACTGAATTGTTTCCACTGTGGTCAAAGCTAGAGAGTGCTGCCAGCAGACACAGATGGGGTTGTCAAGAAAATCTGAAGTGCTGATATGGCCACGTGCAGACTATGACTCACAGTAGAGGACTATCCTCTGTAGATCAGCTGAGTCTAAGCTGACAGTTCTGCCACCAAGAACGCTGTGACTTGGCTTGTGCAAACACTAGGTAATATTTATGTGACCTACATGATTAATAGTCAGACAAAAGACCTCTAGACCATTATTCTTCGAGCTCATTCTACATGTCACTAATTCAAAGGGACTTTAACTGTTCAATCAGCTAATAGAAGGGCAATGCATAACAAAGCTCATTCTTATTTCAGAATTAAAGTAGATTTTTATGCTATACACTCAACATAAAGAACTTTTGAGGAAAGCCTTGTCAGTTACTTGCATAGTCTGAGCTCAACAAGATGCTGGAATAACACCAGAAGAAATTATGCTCAACTTTGTCAGGACCTTGTCAGAAGCAGATACTGTAGTATAGGTAGCACCCCCTGTGGTCTGTTCCTATAATCCCACCTTGCCATCTTCCATTTTACACTCACCTCAATTCTTTTGCTGTCTGGAGAGCAGACAGCACAGGCAGTTCTTGCTGTAAGTGGTCCTTGCCCTGGCTGCACATGTGGCTGAGGAAAAAGGAGCTTCTTAATATACACACAGTTCTTGCCCTAATTGCTTTCAAAAGAGATGATCACAATGCAGCTCTTGGAGCGTGTGTGAGTGAGTTGCATTCCAGATTGCTGGCTATCTATTGTTTTCCTCCTTGCTGTGTGAAAAGAGCAATTCTGTATATAAAAAGCCTGTTGGGAGAAACGTGTTTTTTTTCCCCAACAGTGAGCAGATGGCCCACAGATTTTGTGCATCATTTGTAAATTATTTCAAAGTCTATTTATCTATTCCAAAGAGATTACTGGAATCTACATCTGCATTTTCATGTAATTGTTTCCATGTCACATGAATGAGGCATAAGAGGCTTACAAAGGAAAGATGATCACCTATAACATAGCTGGCTGACATCTGCAAGAATTTGGGGAACCTATTTACTAAACTCTTCCTTACTACACCTCTTTCCTTAGACCCTATTACTTTTTAATAAACTTTTCAGGGGAGAGCTAGAAATCAGTGCTACTGAAAAATCTTCAAGATGATAAATCACTAACTCACAGAAATTAGGACAGCAGGTACCTCAAAAGATCATCTATTCCGGTCCCTGGAGGCAAAGCAAGATCAATTCTTCCCAAAACAACCTTTTGTTTGTTTACTTTGTTCTGGAAAACCTCAAAACAAAATGTGGAAATTTTACCAGCTATCAAAAGAAAAAAAAAAGAAAGAAGAACTGTGAAGTATTATGAACTTTCAGAGATTCAATCTCAGATGCAAATCAAGACTTTTCTAGGATGTAAAAGAACAGGAAACTTCCATATTATCACAACCATAATAATTGTAATGACAATTACAATTTGGCTCTTTCTTCAGGGCAGACTAGGCTACTTGTCAGTGTGTGGAGACAGTTTTCAGTTCTTGAGATGAGGGAGTGAGAGACAGGATCTTTTCAGAGGTGACTTCATAGATAGGCCACAGGCAGCTGAATAAGTGGATGCAGAATAATTATGGACATCCACACAGTATCAGACAGATTCTGGGGTGGCATCAAATAAGCCAATGCCACAAGCCTGCTTTGAAGAAAGTATAAGGACCAGGCTCCGATTCTGTGATTATAAGACAGATAGATATGTGGCTGAGCTCAACAGATTTTCTAAGGAAAGCCTTGAATGAAGTGAGGATGGAGACCTGCTGGGTAGACCAGGTCAAGAGAGATCTTTCAGGAAGTTATCTAACTTAAATATATTTTTCAGCCATACTAAAGTGCAAACCATAAAGATTTCAGCTCAGTCAGTTTATTAAAGATCGAAAGGTGACTGGATAATTCCGTACAGGAGCTCACAAATGGAAAAGATATCTTGTGAAGGAGGAAGAAGGGAGGTACTCTCCATCTTGTTGAAGAAGTCATGGTGCAATTTGATAGGGGGAAGATCATGCCAGATTCGTGTGAGTTGACCAAGTTAAACTTTAAATAACAGTATTACATTATCCTGCATGTTCAAGGATGTACTAATCAAAATGTTGTTCAGATACACCATAATGCTTGGGAGAAATCATTTGACCAGTTTTGGAAAAGCACTGAGATCCTCAATAATACTTGATAATTCTACTTAGTGATTTACTTCTAAACATTAGTTTTATGTAGAGCAAAGATTTGAGGGAAGTTTTCTGAAGGGCAAAAAGAGGTAAAGAGTTTACATAAAGACTAGTTGGTATGAATGGGGACATGGATATAGTTATCTTGGTCACACCTTTCCAAAATGATGCTTATTAAACCCAAACCTTAGGTAAGATTAATATTAGTTCTATGTGTTCTGGTATTACCCAAAATCTGCTATCATCCATTACAGACAGGAATTCCTGTCTTGAAAACACGGCTATAGTTAAGAATAGATATCATAGCCTGCTTATCAAGGGATAAATAAGGTCATTGGGAGTTCTGCTGAGGATTTCACTTGAATGACAGGAAGGATACTGTTCTCTCAATATAATCCAAGACACTGGAAAGACATAGTCTTAAAAAGCTAACACAGGATACGAAGGGCTCCTCATTATTTAGAAATCAGAAAAGCATCGCAATAAACCTACAGCAACAAATTTTGGCATTTTCTTGGGTTTTCTTGGGCTCTGAGCGCTATGAGTATGAATAGGAAGGGAGGAGAGAACGACAGAGAAATTAAGTGGATGCTCTTCCTGTCCTCCTAGCAGAAAAGTAGAGACATTGAGTTACACAGGCTGAGATTTGTGTCTTTCAGTCCTCTGTAAAGTTTAAGGAACTGTAAAAATAATTGCTAATATTTTCAGTATTTTTCCTATCTTTCCATAAGGAGCGTGCAACTTCACTGGCTCCACACATGAACAGGTACAGCTTCTTTACCTCAGTGCCCTCAATTCACATGTTACCTCTCCTGAGGGATGAAATACTTTAGTCTAAACTAACTCTCTGCACTCAATGTATAACTATGACAGAGCAAGGCAATGAACCCTGGGTATATATCAACTTAGAAGAACCAGTGTTCTCTTCTGTACTTAAAGGTCTGTTAAATCTCTCTGAAATTGTGCTGTGCAAAGGTAAAGTCTATTTCAAATTCAGTTTGGACATTTGCTCTTAATTTGAGTATTTTTTTGGTGTTTTAGTGTGTTCTTCAGACTAGATTTCTATGCCCATTAAATTTTTTTGTTCTGTGTTTATGCAAACAAAGAGCATGGGTCAGGGCTAAGATAAAAAAAGAGAAAATAAAAAAGAGATGGGAGGGGGCTTATCTTGCAGAGAGAAAAATGTATTATTCATAATGTAATAATAATAAATAATAAATGTATTTATCCATCTTTACATCTGTACATGTGTTTATTATGACAAGAATCACACAGTAATCATAAATATTCATAGTGAATATGTTTAGCAGGTAGTTTGCAAACCCTGCATCTTTCCCTCTTGGGCATGTATTCTCCTTTGCACAGAGAGGCCCAGGTTCCTGACCAAGGCTGTTGCATTCTGCTGTCATACAGATGAATCACTCTGGTCTGTCACCAACTCAGAGGCCAGAGGCTCTGGAATGTCCTGAAATTGTCCAAATGGAATTTGTTTAGGCTGTTTTAGTTGAAGAAATGTTTATGAATGTTAAGCATTCAGACCTCTAAAGCTACTGAACCAATCTATTTAAAACTTGGCTTGAACTTGAACACTCAATGGGACATACATAAGTCAGGCTATAAGTACAAATTTTATTGTCATAGCAGCTGTGAAGAGCATAGTGTTTCATACTTATAACTAAAGAAAATAATTTTTGACCAAATGTCCCCCAAACATTTGCTTATGGGTTTAGGCCAAAGCTGAACATTTAATTTTAGTAAGAATTAAGTTGTTAGAAATAACAAGGAAGAAGGATTCTGTACATGAATGAGAACAGGCAAGAAAATAAGACTGGACAACATGTACAAAAAAACTCCTAGAACGTTGACATAGACATTATAAAGTACTACAATGAACTCTCTTGCACTTTCCGGACAATGTAATGGATGCTCTGTTATGGTTTGGGTTTTTTTTTTCCCTTTTCAGCTTCAGTAGTCTTTTCTTGTAGATCTGTTGTAAGAGCCAGTGTTTCTGCAGAAAGTCCTTGCGTTTATGTCCCTCACTGCTTCAGTATAGTACCCTACAGTCAGCAACACGTGTTCACTTGACTATGGACTTATAAAACCATGATTTCACCTGATCCTGGTCTCTCCCAAAAGAATGAAGTAATTATTTTCATCACTAGTATGCATTTTTCCTTTTATTATTGCAATATTATGAAGCACATCTAACAAATGGGGTCAAGATACACAGATCTTAAGGAAAGTGTGTCCCAGGCAGGGGCAGGAGCAAAGGGGATGCCTGGGGGAGCCAAGGGCGGGGTTTGGCATTGGAGGGAAAATGATGCATTTCCACCTAGTGGCAAAAGGCACTTCAGGGAAAACATGATGAAATTTGACCCTCTTGGGAATTTAATTCAAGAAGAAGAGTATAGAGTCAGGCAGAATTTTCACTGTGCATTTTGAAAATCCTTACTTCAACATTTTTAAGTATTCTGTCATGGTACAAATGTTTAGGGTTTAGATATGTTAATTATGCTGTAATTGGCATAGAATAGGAAAAAAGTGGACATATTTGTGCATTTTTTTGCAATATTCCTTCCTCTCCTGCTTCTCAGCAATGTCCTAAATGCATTTTCAAAACACACATTGTGCCTACATTCTGTTCTTTAGACATTTTATACCACAATTTCCTTGACTATAAACTGTTTATGTTAGTATTACATGACGCCAAGTCTTTCCAATGAGTTCTACACAGCGATCAGACAGTCGTTATGACGCCCCATGAACAGACCCAGGACACTGATAATAGTCAAATCACATCTGCAGTTATGCCTTTCAGAAGAATATTCTGGTTTGATCTTTACTCATTAATCAAGCAAAACTCCCACTGATCTGAACACAAAGCAGTAGATTGATTCTTTCCTTTGCAGAAAGGTCTAGGTTTTAAAAGTAGTACTACAAGACTGGACAACATCCGCTACAAGTTCTTCTTCCTGAGATTTAAAAATTCTCTTCACCTTTGGTTTTGGACACACATGAAGAGGAAACAATGTTTATTAGATTCTTGCAGTTAGAACCAGTGAATAAAAATGTGGGGCTTTTCTTGCTGCATATTTAGGTCCAGATCTTACACTTATAACTACAAACTGACTTGCAGTCTTACCAGCGAATCGTTCAGTACTCATACTTATTAGAACTAATGAACGCTTTTATCAACTCCTGTCTGGAATGAAAACTATCAAATGTTTAATGGATATATAGCTTCCTTTACACCATTAGCAGGAATGCTGAGCCCTAATCTAATTATAGAACCTGTCATTAAGCAAATTCCAAAGCAGTTTTTATATTGTGTGGTGTATTGTACTGCATTTCCCCAAACTTAACGCGTACACCTTTGAGCAAACTTGTGGCTTCTTCTTTTCTGTACAAGGGGATTTCTCTGTAATGAAGATCTTGTTAACTGGAGGTACTAACATAGCTGAGTAAATAACAAATTTCTGGCCCTTTAGGGAGAGCACGTGCCACAGGATTTTTACAGAACTCTCAAATTTTCTGGAGGAACTCACAAGAATTGGGTTGGTGGCATTGACAATGGGACTGTCAGCCAACCATAGACAGAACATGTCTGTAATCATCAATTAAATTTAAATACAGCATCAATTATATTTAGGCACTGGTTAATTTTAAATAAACATACATGTGCACTTTCTGCAGCTACAGAAAAAAATAAAACCCTCCAAGAAGAAAGAACCAACCCTACATTAATCCATTACTCTCACTTCTGTGCTTGAATTCATAATTTTCATAATATGTATCAACCATGAGTCCTCAAGGCCAACTCCCTGCCCATTTCAGCAAGTACCATCTACCGAAAAAGGAAATCAATAACGGTTTGTCCTTTTTCATGGCCTTGACATGTGCTGGTGTGCATTTACCCTTGCCCGCAGTACTGTTGAAGTCTCAGTGACCTAACTGTGTAATGTAGTCTCAAGTTAGATGAATAAGTGATGCCAGAATGAAAATCCATAATGAGAACGGCCATGAATGCTTTAAAGAGCTTTCAAAAAAAATATGTATCTAGATTACTTCATCTAATCGTTTACTGCAAAGTGCACACGCTTGTGCTTTTCTTGTAGGCTCCCAAAGACATTTTCAGGCATTTTCTCGGCATTTTCTGGACTCTCAGCTACTGCAGCCACATGACCATTAGTAATGGGTAATTTGACTTCTTGGATTCATCACTGAGATAAAAATAGAACATGTGGCTGATACATAAGAAAGCAGATACCTTAGCAAATTTGTGTTATTTTAGAGGGTCGGGAACACTCACTGCAATATAATTTATGTGGGGAAGGATGAAATTAAGCAACAAAAGTCAAAACTTTACTTGCATCCCAAGTTTTGCTAGGGGCCTTTCTGTACTTTTTGGCACAATTAATATTTGGTAAAGGAAGAAACTGGTAGCCCATTAGAAGCTTAAGCACTAAGTGACACTATTTCTCAGGCCAGGAACAAAGCAATCAATTACTAGCAAACAGCAGCAACAACAGCTGGTAGGGAACATTGAATAAGAGTAGTGCTGAATAAGCCTAGGGTAAATGAAATGTGTCTTTGATAGAAATCGTATGTCAGGCCTTCACTGATGAAGCTGCTATATTTCCCATGGTTCATACTAATGAAAAACAGTCCTCATGTCTTCCGGGAAAAGTTACTCCTTTTCAGCAAAATATTTTTGTTTTAATTTTGTTATTTCTACGGATGTTTTCTGGAAGAGAAAAAAATCACTGTTAATTATCTTCAACAGTTTCCATTTATAGCTAAGACCATTTCTTCATCATGCAGAAAGTATGTTCAATTACTGTTTAACAAAAAATATGAGAAAGTAATGATATTTGTCCTCCAGTTCAGGTGCCTAAAAATTACTTGTGTAATAGCTGTTTTAGTACTGCCCAAAATCAATGTCCTTTTCTTTACATACCTATTGCACTCCTTTTATTTTGATTCACAAATAGAAAGGTTGGGGTCCTACATATCCATTTTGAAAAATCTGACTTGAGTTTATAGTTCAGCCATAACTGTCAATTTGACAAACTGCCTTAGTTCATGACAAGTTCAAACAAACCGCAATTGTTCTTTCTCAGTTTAATCATCAGATATATAAATAGCGCGGCCTACAAATTGGGTAACATTTAGGAATCAGTCATCCCAGCCTCTTGATATAGCCAGTGGTGAGAGGGAGGGGGGAACGTCCAACCCTCTGGAGGTGCCTGGCTTTTCCATGGAGGAAGCCCATGCCATCTTCTGGTGTACAAAACTAAGTGATATGAATCCAGGTTGAGGCGATTGTGTCTCTGCATTACCTGTAAAAGGTGTTTGGGGCAATTCTGATGTCCTTTATTATTTGGATTAAGCAGCCCAGGAAGCTGACACAACTCACCTTCTGATCATGGATGTGCCTTTTCTGGATTAAAAGTCCTTCTTTCTTGGAAATCTGAAACCATTTTAGAAGTGGATTTAGTTGCGCATTTTATGTTGCGCTCAAATAAGTACTTTGGGTGCTAAAGTTGAAGGTATAATACTACATCACAACTTTTCATAGTAAAGCAAGCGGAGTAAATGACAGATCAACAAAACTCTGAAATTCAGTGCCATCTTTAGAGGGGTAGGTTGGACTCCTGCCTCACTCGCTAAAGCACCAGAGTGATGAAAAAGATTGAAAGATGTCAGGATAACACTCTGGATCAAAGAGCAAAGGAACTGAGAGCCTGTCACCTCTCGATGACCAGCCCTAAGTTGGGCCATGCCAGTAGAATTGATTAAAAGTCCTCAAAATCCTCTACATCCAGAAGATGTTTAACAATGTCTACAAAATTAGTGGCGATTCTTCATCCAGCTGAAAGGAGAATGCAAAGCTTGAAAAGAGAGTGTCTCAAAATGCCATTAAAAAAGCACAAGCTGCAACTCTTTTTTTGGGCTGAGTTCTGTTCTGTTCCCACAAGAGTGATTAAAAAATGTCTTTCCCAAAAATATAGCAACAACTTGCATATCTCCAGTGATGTTTCTAAGCATCATTAGTTGATGGGCTGCAATTCAGTAAATGACACGTCCCTCAAGAAATTCAGAGTTTGGATTATACTTAATATTAAACATTTCTATTTTTATTCAAAGAGCCATTACATGATGTCACTGCCAGGTGAAATTAAGATGGTTTGGGTGTATTTACAGAGAATCTACATACCATAGAGTGTTTGCATTTAAGTACAGCCTTTGCGCTACACATACATGAAACTTCAGGAGTATTTGCAACCAGTTTAATTCATACTTCCCCCACGTTATTGACAGGAATCTCAACTGTCATTCCAGCTTTGGACATCAGAATGAATAAAAGCTCGTTTCATACAGAATGCACCGCAGATGAATAACGGGATGATGTACTGCCTCAAAAGAGAAAAGTAAGTATTGTGTTAGGTCTCTACTTGTCACAAGCACTAGTTTTATGTAAATTTAAGTACTTTTATAAAGACAAATTAGAAAAACATTCTGTCTGCTACCATGAAAATATCTAAACAAAGGCCACCAACTCCTTGTCATCTGCTGAGTACCCCATGGCTAAAAGACAACCAGGTGGAATGTGCAATACATTTTACCAAACTGCTGGGCTCCATGTTAAGAGATTTGTCATTGCTCTACTAATGAAAAAAAAAAAAAAAAGGATATTCATAAATCTATAGCAATGAACTAACATTTCAGCCCCACAGATACGATTCCCTGACATCAAGATGTATGGGTTGCAGCAAGTGTTACATCCCCAGAAGTGTTATAAAGCTCAGATCTGCCTGTACTCTTTTTTATATTGTAAATCTGTGATCCTGGTGCGAGCACCTCCTGTAGCAAGAGAGGGAGTGGGGCTCCGAATGGCAGCCAGCAGGAGGCTTGGAGGCTTTTGCACCTTTAATGACTTGCAAATCAAAAGCATGAAAACCAAACTACATTTCCCAAACTGTTTTCCCATTCAGGCTTGGTAGTCTGCATCATTTTCTCCTATACCGTTCCTGTTATTCTCAATACTAGAATGTCAGTCTTTTTGGTGCATTTTTTAACGTGGAGAGAAGGGGGTAGGGTGGGAGAAGGGATCTATCCAATGATCTCAAAGCATATGTTTTTGATTCTAATAAGATTATGGATACCAAAGGAATAAAAATGGAAATCACTACTGCCAAGATATGAAAGAAAGTTTGCATAGTAAAATAATTTAAACCCTAACATTTGGACCCAATAAGGCTAACAGAACGTTTATTCCATATTTTTGGAAAGTATGCTTTTTCTGCACATTAAGTGGTACCAATAAAAAATAATGATTCTCACTCAGTTTATTTCTATAAATTATATTGTTTTATAGTTTTCCAGGGCACGGTTATGTGTCAGATTCTATGGCAAACACCTGGGTGTAAAATGCAATAAGCTTGTTACTTCCAGTGGGGGTTGCGGGGAGGAAAGCAACAACCCTCTATTCTCCCCAAAATGTACCTATATCCAAGAAGACTGGGTTGCAACTCATCTGAAAATGGATAAATTCTTTTTCACACTTTAGCAATTATCATCTGCCTCTCCTGTCAACTTGCTAATGATATAAAACCAAACACTTCAGGAACTTGGAATCATTTGCAGCAACAGCTTCAGACATGAATGTGAGTTTGGTGGTCTTTGCCCAGTGTCTAATGGGTGACTGCCCATATCATGGTTTTGCCTTTTAATTTAGTGCAGGCCAACATACAACACAGTACATTTATGTGGATTTTTAAGAAGTTATGAATGTTACAAAAATTTCATAACTTTCAAAGTTATGATGTTGCAAAGACTAGCACTCAGAGATTATGGATAGACTACAGTTAGGAATGCCCTTACAGCATCAATTTGGCCCCTTTTATGTATGCACTATAATTACAGCTGGTTGGAAATGTTCCATCAAAACTTTTTTTTTCTTCAGTAAAAAACAGTTTTCTGTGGGAAAATGTTACTTTTTCCAGAAATGCTTCAATTTTCCATAGGGAAAATGTAAGCAAAATACATTCTTTTGGGTCAAGTCAACTGGATTCTAAATACTTCAGCTTTTCAAGCTGAATAAAAATGCTTCCTTTCAGGTCAGCATGATATTAATATGTATATGCCAGAATTGCTGTGGTGCATCACAGAACTTGCAGCTTAGACCGGCTCCTCTGCTGCAGGACACGTACAGTGTGGTCCTCCTCTTGCTGACTTCCTCACTATCCTGCAAGTGGCAACAAAAGAACCCACACCATGAAAGCAACAGGAGTCACCTGAAACTGAAACAAAACGTGAGATTCACTGCATCATGCTTTAGCCACCTAAAAATTAGTCATGGTGTCTAAGCAGGATGTTCAAAATCTCTTGATGAGAGAAAGTAAATGCCTCTGGAAGACAACTTATCCTCTCCAAAACCAGGTGACTGAAATAGGTAACACTGAAAGGGAATTAATCTCTGTCATCCTTCTCCATTGATTAATGATGGTGCACAGATGCCTACCTTAGATTAGACACCAACTTTGATGAAGGCAGTGAGATGCTCCTACCCTTTGGGCTGACATCCTTTCCAATCAGCTCTGCCTGTTCTGTCGCTTGAGGAAATGTGTGTCCCTCGTCAGACTCAAAGTTGAAATGTAGAGGCAAACCATTGTGCACGTGCCCTGACAACTTCATTGGAGCTTCACATCAGCAAAGACTTCTCTGTAGGCCTGGAAGCACTGAGTATCAAAATGAATCAATCACATTACTTAGCAAAAGAGCAACTATTTATCTGTAAAGTAAAATGCACTGCTATAGGAAAATTGACATAATTTTGGTGTACAAGGACACCTCCTGTCAAAAAAAGTAACCCCTTGCAAGTCACCAATTTCGTAACTAAAGGCAATAATACTTATCATAACATCTGTATTTAGAGAAATATTTATTGCCTGCTGTGCTTGCTGCAGAAGTGTCCAAAGAGCGACCAAGAACAATGCACCTACATGGTTATCGCTGCCCACACTCCATGTCCCTGTAGGACTTAATGTGACCTGACAGGACGAAGATAAGAGAAGGCAATACAACAGTATCAGCTCATGATGGCATCTAGTCCCATGTTAGAGCCACGTGCGAGAGGTGCTGTTTGCTAAAAAGGAATGCTACCCAGAGAGGAAAGGCACTGAGGGGAGAAAGGAGGAATATGAGAGGGACAAGCAGGGAGAGAAGAGGAAGTGGAAGGTGTATATGGCCAATTACACTGGAGAGAGGGAGAGTCCAAAGTGCATGCCTCAATAACTTTTGCATTTCTTGAATTTACAATACTCACTTTTGCAACCTTATAAAATGTTCATAATATTGTTTTAGAATACAGAATATAAACCATATGTGCCTGTGTCAAACTACATATAATATGCATGTCCTGGGTATTGTGTTTTGCAAATTTAGCAACAGTCTCACACACACGGCTCTCATTAGCATATGTGCAACCAAAGTGAAGTTAATAGGATTAGAGCTTGTCAGGAATTTTTCAATTAAACTTTTTTTTTTCATTGGAAAATACCACTTCATTGAAATTTAAACTGTGCATGAGAACCTAGCGGTTTGGGTGCAATTTGCTTTAGGAAAGGTTCCTCACGTCCTGGAATTTTGATCAAAACCGGGAAAAATAAAAGCTCAGAGTAACGTAGTAGTCAAAGCACAAGGCTGGACATTGGAGAACCAAACACGAGTGCCTGTCGCATTGTTAGAAGAGCATCGATGAGACCCTGACTCAGCTTGCTGTTTATCCAGGGGTTAGTTCTATCATCCCAGTCTGAAGTTGACTCTATCAAATTCTGAGTGATCATGTGACCATAACATCTTTTTGTATTGGGGCACTTTCTCCACTGAATAGGTTTCATATATAAGGGTTAAAGGATCTTTGCTTTGTCCCAGTAGGAAAGAAAAAACATTTCCAAATTCTAAAATTTTGGAGGAAGTGGAAAACTTTTTCCCACCCTGCTCTGGGCAGACCTATCTGCAAAACATCTCAGAAAACATCTCACCAGCATATTGTTTTAACCAGCTATCTCTGCTCTCAAGATTCAGCAAAGACATGCTGCACTGAATGAAGGGACTCAAATTGAATACATGAAAGGAAAATTCCAGATTAAAAGATATGATGCTATTGTTTATTGTCCGATCCCTTCAGAAATTTAAATATGTATTTTTCTTTTTTCCTAGTAGTGCATAGCACAGAATTGTGCCATATCTGCCTAAGCTCCCACGCTCATTTTGACTATCTAGTGCCTCTTTGCAAGTGAGCCTGCTAACTGTCCCATCATCTTCTTCTTGTTTTAATTTAGACATTGTGGGGGTTTTTTTCTCCTCCTTGAATGCATTTCCTTTAGAAGAAAGGTAAAACAGTTTGAAATCAGCAAGGTTAAGGTTCGCTGAAATAACTTTTAAATTTTCTGCTGTGAACTGAAGATGCTGTCAGAGTGTGGTATCCCTTAAAGAACAGCAGATATGCTGGAAAGGCACCAAAGAAACTTCTATACTTCTGAACAGCATCTTTGAAACAGCAGCACTAGAACAGAAGAAGAGCTCAGGGGAATGCACAGAGCCACTTACTCTCCAAAAATAAAGCTAGCAATGCTTCACTTTGTTGAAGTTACCAGCGGTCGGTCATTGTTGGTTGAAAACTAAAAACGTATACTTTTACATTCTTAGCACACGTACACAGTGCCAGCTGGCTTTACGGCTTAGCTTTGCAACCTAGGGGGCTTACAGGATCTCAACATCTGCAGAATTATGCTTTGATTTCTGGCACCGTCAGATCTCAAGGGAATGAAACCAAAGCAATCGCCAGCCAGAACTCACATTTTGACATATTAAGCAAGGGGCTATTCCTCAGAGTTTTTGCCATTTGGAGAAGAGCAGTAAGCTATACACTTGAAGGGGAGAGGAGAAAAAAAGAGAAGCCGACAGACATCAACGTTACAGTATTTCTACTACCAGGGAGAGTGGCTATTGGAACCAGCGTAAAGGAACAAATTATGAGAGGGATGGGAATGGAAGGAAATTGGCAGGTTCTGTACACTAATGCTTATTTTCAGTTTCATCATGTTCATTAAAATCACTGAAAAATTAAAGAAGTATAATTATGTAGTGTTGAGGCTGATGCTAAAAGGCAAACAAGACAAGCTGAACTCTGGTGTGAGAGAAAATATTGTACACTATTATTTTTCATAAAGGTTTTTTAGATTTTTTTTAATGCTAAAACCCTGGGATCTTGTTTAAAGATTTATAGCCATGCAAACAAAAATATGGCAGTTCTATATTAAAAAAAAAAGCCACATGAAGAGTTTAGCAGATCAGGAAAAGGTGGGTACTGTACCTATGTGCTTCACAGCTTTTGTTGGACAGTACAAACAAAAAATCTGAAACTTGTGAGTAGGAACTAAATTTTCCTCAACTTCTTCCACACTCAGCACTTGAGGAATTGCTGCTCTGCAGCACTGGAATTACTGCCTGACACTCATCATGGCTGTTTGCTGATCCCAGGGATTTACAATAGGTCACTGGTGTTTAGTGACTGGTAACTCTTACCACCCTTTCTCACAAGAAACTGAACACAGAAAACTTGAGCTGGAGCAGTTTTTCAGGACAAAGATGCCAGTGATTTCTTTCCTGGGCAACAGCATCTTTTCCATTCATATCAGCTTAGAATGTCCCTTGGAAAATCATTTTCCCAGTACATCACTTTAACCAGACTAACTTTTCTCTTTTCTCTTTGCTTCCCTACCTTAATTCCTTTCTTTGATGTATCTTCAAGTCCTTCGCTATATTTTTCCTGCCTTCCTCCTCCTATTTCCTATGAATACCAAAAGAATAACCCTCCTTTAGTTTTTCCTTGATATTGAGCCTGAGCACTCACGTTGTCAATTGCTAAAGAAGCACTTTATACTTTTGCCTGTGCTTCCCCTTCATGCTTAAGAAGAATTTTTTGTAAGCAACTAAAACAAGGAGATGATTAAAAAGTTTTAAAAATAAAAAGAAGATGAGAGAATGGTTGACTTCTGCATTGTCCTTCCTTGGCCTGAAGCATCCCTCAAGCCCTTCAGTTGAACTTTCCTCTGTCATGATATCTACAGAAAAATGGAAAATATGTAGATTCTTGATGCGCTGCTACTGTTGCAGACTAATAATGTCTCACAACTTCCATGCTCTTCTCTACTTTAAATTGTTTTATGTGTTCTACATATCAACACTGTAGATTCACTGTCAGCAAGGTCCTGGAGGGGCAGAGAGGTTCTTTCTGTCCCATATTTTGTGCAGCACCTAAGACATCTTCTGTGCTAGTCTAGGCTGCCTATGATCTGTACGAATACAAACAAATACAATAATTTCAGAAAGGCATTGTGCTTAGATCAAATTTAAGGTCCACCAAGATGTTATGTCACGCTCAGGAAATCCCAGATTGCTGGAGGCTGGGTGGGATGAGAAAGAAGACAGAAATATCTCTGCACAACCTTCCCTGGCTTTAGAGAAAAAAAAAAAAAAAAAAAAAAAACAAGGTAAAATACAATAACAACAACAACAACAAAAATGAAAGGAAGAAATGAGAAAGAGACAAAAGAGAGAGCCTCAAGCTTCAAGGAGAAGTCCTGATTGACCCCAAAGTTTAGGGAAGATAAGATCTACTAGACTGCAGGAAAATGAACTTGAAGGTGAAATGTTCTCTTCTGAAATGTGCTCCCTTGTAAGGGATTATGTTTAGCTTAGGCTTTCCCAAAAAATGTTGGCTTCCAGAGACTCAGCTTTAGAAATACACAAGATCATAAGGTACTTCTGCTGTCTCACAGGAAGATCTCTTTTTCACCTGGATTTCAGTCTGATATAGTGCCCTCTTTTCCCATCACCCCCAGCAGCCCCCTCAACAGGAGATATGGCTTCACTTTCCAGGAAGACAAGAGTTTAACATCCTTCGGTCTTGGATAAAGTACACATCCCAGCCCACCCGCTTCCTCCCAGGAGAGGACTTCAAAGGAAGAGCAGAGACTGCAGTCCTCCGGGTGACCCTCCCGGAGGGGGTCTGGCCAGGACACAGGATGGGAGCCAAGCAGGCACTAACAAACAGGATGACCACGTGTAATCCTTTTATGCACTTCTCTCCTCTTGCCCTCTCCAGCAGCCGCCCTAAATGCCGTGTATTTAACAGCCAGCTTCTCACCAGCAGTGGGGTGGTTCAAATACTCATCAGACACATTCAGCATGAGGGAAAAGACAAAACCAGCTGGAAATGGCTTTGATGACTGGGTAGCCACGTTGCAGAAGAAAAGGCTCATGGCATGGGATAGTGTTTTTTTGCTATCTGTGATGGACAGATTTTTAACTGCTGTTTCCTGACTGGCAGGACCATAAGGCAGACCGTAAAGGGGGCTGCCAGGCAGGATGGAGAGCAGAGACAATCAACAAATCCTCTTCCCCCGTTTTATTTTTAACCTTACAGGACATTTCCCTTAAGATGACTTTACCTCAGGCTTTTCGTTATTGTTCTGCAGGAGAAAGGGCCTCATAGTCCAGGCACTGCCTCACCCGCTTGGACCACATTTGCAGGCTGTTTGCAGTCCGGAGGGCTGCACTTTTCTTATTAAACTGGAGACAATTTAAAGTTAACCTATAGTACCTGCCTCAGTTTCTGCTTCAACAGGAGAGAGATTCGATCACTTTCGTACTTCCTTTTGCCACTGTGTGTAAATATCCCAAAGAGCTCTGAGGGTCTAGTTTGACAAACCACTACTAGAACTAAAAGAAGAAGGACAACAGCTTTAGAAAGATCTGATTATTATGCTGTGAATCTGAATCCTGGGGATACTATTTGAGTAAACTAGAGAAATCATAGAACAGTTGATAAAATCAGAAGAAAAAAAAGCTCAGTCCCATGCAACCAGAATGGGAATTCACAATACTATAAGATCAGTCTAAGAGTATGTCTACACTGCTGTTATGTTTGCACTAGAAATGGACTCTTGGAGTCCCCTGACCATCCTCACTTCTGTTCCTGCTGCAGGAACTGGAGCTTTTTAGGATGACATGCTCCAGGACAGCACCCCATGAGCTCCTGCAGCTAACAGATGTTCAATCCACAAACCAGATGAGAGCTGCTCTGAGGTAAACTCCTCAACTCCAGCTCTTTCATTCTCCAGAGTTTCCTCCTGGCACACCATGTTACAAGCTATGTTCATAATATTTCAGTAAGAATCTCATTCCACCAGTGACTCAGGGTGACACACAGACCTGCAGAGGCCATATGAGCCATCAAGCCACAAATAAGCTCTGTGGTGCAACGGTGCTGCTTTAGGGGCTGTTCCATTTCCCCCAGCTCTGCCCAGGCAGCAGAGGAAGGAACAGGACACTGAGCCCAGAAGCAGGTCCTTCTTGATACACACTGTTTAACACCAGCACAATTAATAAAATCAAAACCAGGATTCATCTACAGTTATAAAGACTTCCTCTCTATATCTTTAGGTTAAAAGTCCCAGAGATGGGAGAAATAAACATACGGAGAGAGATCAGGCCATGGACAGAAAGACATAAAGCTGTCATGTCCTAATGTTAAAACCACCCTTGTCTAAATGGCAAAGAAATCTCACCATATATATTTTGTCTGAAATCAAAACTGACTTTTAGCACCCATCATAATAACCTGACAAGCTGACCAAGCTCCTGCAACAGGAGTGACCTCCATCTCCCCTTTGCATGACTTCTCAGATAGCAGAAGGGTAAACTGATGACTCACTGAAGCCACAGCACCAGGTCATATTTAAGTGCAAGTCTATGAGCTACTGATTCAGCATAAAAGGCCCCATACATAAAGAAAAAGAAAACAACGTTCAAAAGAAAAGATGTCTGACACAGTAAGATATTTGAGGAAATTAACTTGACCCCTACATAACATCCAATAGTAGCACATCTGTAAAAAATAAACAATTATTATGCCTACAGGTGGCATATTTAATAAGTAAATATGAACACAGCAGCAAAAAAATGAAACCTAACCATCACTCTGGTGTGACCTTGAGTGATCCCTTTTCCCATAGCAGCATAGCAGTTTGTTCAGAAGCAGAATACTTAATTCAGAACTTTAATTTCAAAATTTGTAAGATAAATTACAAATGATCCTTATGTTTTACAGACTAGGCAGGGGAATGAATGAAAGTTTCTTTCTCATAGTCTCTCATCATACTGGTTACAGAGCTGGAAGAGAAATAAATCTTCCATTTGTCACAATTGGCTTGGGTCTGGAGATATCATTGTGGTTATTATCAGCTGTACAATGAAAAATAATTAATGTTGATACTGAAAAGAAATAGTTAATGCCAAACATTTTCCCACAGTATGGAAAGTGAAGGAGCTTTTAGGGTAATTTTTAATGAACACTGTTATTGACAGACTTCAAAATGCTTTCTAGAAGTAATAGACATTTCAAATTAAGTTATTTCATTTCAAATTGGTGTCATATTAGACTACTGTAATTCCTGTGGATTAAAACTCTTTTTGTTTGAAAAACAATAATATTGATACTTTTAATTTCCAGCAATTCATTTTTCTCCTTTTTTAGGTTTATGTCAACAGTCAAAAAGAATAGGTATAGCTGATCATGACATTCATCTCACTTAATGTAGCTGTATCACGTTGCTTAATTTAGACAATGTTTTAACCTGCACCAATTAAATGAGATTTGGGCTTCTCCACTCACTCAGTAAATCAGAACAGGGAATGAATCTCACCGAAAAATAACTATTGTTATCCAGTCAGTTAAATTTCTGTAGCCAGTTCACCTTGCAAGTGTCGGCATTTAAGCTCTTTGTGCCAAAAGGAATTTTTATCAGTTTTACAGTTTACCACCTAGAAAAAAAGGGCCTTTTTTCTCCTCCCCCCCTTGTTGTCTCTCCCATGCCAGTGCTCCAGCTCCTGCCCTCACCTGACCACCTAACCAGCCAGTTCAGCTCGCCAATCTGCAGACAGTCAATTTTCTTCCGATTGTTTTTCTGTTGGTTTATTGGACTGAAACAGCCCACCACAGGGTAAGATAAGCATTACAGACAAAACAATGAAAGCAGAAATCCAGGGGAGGGTGAGAGGCAGGGGCAATATTGAGTACAGACCATTGGATCAGCTCATGACCTAATGAAACCTTACTATGAGAGGGGAGGACAAATAAACATGGACCACGTTCCAAGTGACAACAAATGACTTACCAACTTCTAACAAGGATTAAGGCTGGTTTACACACAAAAAAGCAAATAGACAAGATAGCTTCCATTGGGTCTATTTAACTCTACAACATTATTTATAGATTTATACATTACACATAGATTTATATATTGTCAATTTTATAAATTTATACATTTCCTTATGGTTGGCGGAAGCCTAAACACAAACAAAAGAAGAAAACTGATGGTTACAATACCAAAATCCCAACTAGTATATCCAATCTGTTCCCAGAAAAGAGGCAAATGAGAAAAATGGACATCAAAATCCATCTGAAAGCAAAGCCAGGTTTTTGTATCATTCAGTCCTAGAGTAAGCAAACAATCAAGTGAGCATCATTTCCATGCAGGTGACATTACTGGTGCATTGTGAATCCTATACTGCATTGCTCCATGTCCCATAGGGCCTCAGGTGTGAAAGACCCAGAACTGCCCTTGGAACAACCCCCTTCACCCAACTAAGACCACTCGCTCATAGGCAAACCACTGTGTGACACAAATAGGACAGCAGGACTGAGACCGGTGGGGGCAGGAAGCACAGTGGGAACTGGAAGAGTTTATTAAGATCTAGTGCAAAAAGCCCCAAGATTAAAGGGATTGTACTCCCATTGCCCTGGGGTCTGCCTCTCACTGTTTTACAAGGTGTTGTCTGTAGGAGAGGAGAAACGCAAATGCTGGGGTGGGAGGAAGGTGCCTTTATCACTGAATCCCCTCTGCTACATGACTCTGCAAAGGGCTGCTTCACCCCCCCACAGACCACAATCTTCCCGTACCTTCCCACCACTTCTTTTTTGCCTCATGAAGCAAAGAGAAAAGGGCGTCATTTAGCTCACTGAGGATCTAAACACAGCGAGAAAGGACTGCTTGCACTGAGTACACTTACAGTCCAAGATGGTCCCCATACTAGCAAACAAACCTGGCAAAGCAACAAAGCAACTGCTTCTGCTTTTGTTTTTTTCTTTATCTTCTCTTCATTTCTTTTTTGAAACCCCAGGAGTAAGAAGGGTCTTGCTACTTTAAGGAAACAAAACATTTTACACATCAAATGTCAAGCCGTGCAAGGCTTTAGGATCACCAGAGACTTAAAAAAGTTGGAACTGAAAGGGCAGCCACATGAGGAAAACTCTAAGGCTGGTTATAAATCTCTCCAAAACTATCTAGTTAAGTATGGGGAATGCTACCATTTTGAATCTAACCTTTTTATCTCTGTGCTGACAAAGCATCGTTATGTTTCTTGTCTGAGGTGGTTCTTAATGTCAAAGGCAGGGAACATGTGACTAATTATGTCTTTAGCATCAGAAAGAAGAGGAGAGGAACAAGAGACCTTTAAAACCTTCTTGGTATTGGATAGCATGTGTCTACCCTTAGAGTTTGCAGGCTTTAGTTTTATGCTTTAAAATCATCATTCATAGTTTTTCACAAGTATGACTGTTAACCATAGCAAGGGATGGTGCTTGCCACAAAGAACTCAATGAAGCAAATGATTAAGAGAATACATAAAAGAAAGAGGAACAAGATTGCATTGCCTCCATTTTATAGTAGGACCACCCAGAGATTGCTTGCCTTACTTAAAGCTACAAATTCATAGAATCATAGCATCATAGCATCGTCTAGGTGGAAAAGACCATCAAGTCCAACCGCTAACCTAGCACTGCCAAGCTACCACTAAACCATGATCCTAAGCACCATATCTACAAGTCTTTTAGATACCGCTACAGATGGTGATTCCACCACTCCTCTGGGCAGTTCCAGCCTGTTCCAACCCTTTCAGTGAAGAAATCCCTACCAGGGGCTGAGGGCTGGTGTGTTGAACTGTGGCTGTGGTGACTGTGAATGCAGCACCATTTTCCTTTGTCTTCCTGCCACACTTCGGTCACTTCTCCAGCCTTGTCATTAAGACAACACTCTTAGGTACAAGTCAAAATACCCATTACCAGCCACTCTCAGTATCAGCTGTTTAAAAATACAATCCATGAAAACTGAGCAGTCTTACTCTGCAACAAAAATGAATGTCCATTTACTAAGTGAGACACTCAACCTGAAGAGGAAAGGTACGTGAATGTGAACAAAACTGCAGTAACAGAGAACATTGCAATAATACTTATATATTGTCACATTTGTAGACAAAGATTCTTTTATCTAATTTCATTCTCTCACATGCAGGTTACCTAAGTGAAAGGCAACACTTTTATGGTCCCCAAAGTTCAAAACTTAGCTCAGGTCCTAACTGTAGTGAATGGGACTTTAAACATGGTTTAGGCTAGCTGGGAGGAATCTCAGCTCCCCTTTCCCCTTTCAAAAAAGGTTCTTTCTCTCTCCTGCCTTCCTCCAGGAAGAATAGTTAGGTGTTTCTGTCATTGCTATGTTACTGAAAAGAAAATCAAGGCTAATATGCCTAGCTCAGGGGCATATTTCATTCAAATTCATAACTCCCACAGAGTTTACTAAGCATTAGATACTGAAATACATTTGAAAATTAGAAGTGAAAAAGCCAGAGTTTTGGATCTTTGTGTTCTACTTAATTTCCCCAGTAACCTATGACTGGTTTTAAGAAGCATTGCTCTACCAACTCGAAGTTACAGGTATTCAGAAAAAATTATATTGCTTTTTAAGGTACTACTTATAAGACTTCATTTGTGCAGAATTTTCAGCCCAAGTAGTATGCTTAGTGCCCTCTGGCTTCCATATGGTCTGGAATAGAAAAATCCTGGCAAGGGCATATTATATGTGCATTTTTGGTCAAAATGTTCAGGTTCCTGCATCCTTGTGCCTGGCAAGGAAGATTCTCTCTCCGAATTATGTGTTTACATTTTAAAGGTACCTGGATCTTTTCATTGCTTATAGAGAGAATTTTGACAATTTGAGACTCATTAACTAAGCATTTAAAATTTCATTGCAAGTTAAATATTAAAGGTAGGCAACTACATTTCTTCCAAAATTGATCAATCAATGAAGTTTAGGGCCAGGTGAGATCTATATTTCATCAAAACTGACCTTGTGTTTGTCACAGGTCATTACATTTCACCACCTTGTCCTCTGTATGATAAATTAAGCAAGTTTATAAAAAAGATAAAAAGGAATATATAAAAATTTAAAATAAAATAAAAAAAAATAAAGAAAACCTGGAAGTAATCATACCAAAGGATAGAGCTGACTAATTACCTGACCAAAGGGATGAAAATGTGAACTATATTTTGAAATATATCAACCATCTCTGCCATTGGCTGTAGTACTCGCCCTACTTGGACAAGGTATCTGGGATGTCTTCTGTCTCTCAAATCATCCTTCTGGATATATTCCTGTGCTTTTGATCCTGGCACATGCACCATTACACAGAGAGCTTGCCAGAACACATGCACAACCAAAGAACTTTCCTCCTATCATCTATCAGGGAACTACTAGTCCTTCTTTAAAAGTTCTTCCACCCATGGAGTGGTCTCCCTCCAAAAAAAACCATATTGACTTGTTCTTAATATGCAGTGGTTGCCATTAAATAAAAGAGAAATATAAATAAGATTTCTTACTTGAGGACTGGAAGAGTCAGTGGAGCCATGGGTGCATCTTTGTACTACTTGGGTGGTTGTTTAAGATGGTAGGCTTACCTCAGACCTACAGAACTTGCACATCTATGAGATAATGTCCAAACAGAAATTGGCATGTTACTGCCCATGCAGTCAAGAGGGCTTGAGGAGGAATGTCTGAGATCTCTACCTCCAATACAGCTTTATGTCTCCAAATGAAAAATTGTTCCCAGAAATGAGAAGAGTGCTTTGTAAACATCCCCCAAATGCAAAAGTTGACAAGATTCACACCTTACCCATAGGATACTAAATAGTTTTGGGGAATATGTCTAAGCACTTTTATTTTTATAGGAAAAAGTTCCCGAAACTTATTTTTGTCGTTAACAAAACTGTTCATCTTCCAGAACAGTAGCCCAGCATCTTCCCAGGGCTTGATGCAGCCACACTGTTTCCAAAGAGAGATTCCCCTATCAAAGATAAAAAAGAGAAAGCAGAAGTTCCTAACATACAACTACACAGGTCTTGAAGGTCCTCTCCAAAAGTGTTTTAGAACAGACTGAGGAGAAACAAAGAAAAAAATATCTTTTTTTCTGCATTTGTACACACCATTACTAAGAAGAAAGTGCTTGTGTACAAGAGCATGCTCAAAGTGATTTTTTTTTTACTAATGAAACAATAATTTCATAAAAACTGCAGTTGTTACATTTTTGCAAGACTACTTAGTGACATTGACATTTCTTTAACCTCCATAACAAACCACACTTATTCAATACCACTCTTTGCATGTCACACTGCCCCAGTGTTATGTGATCACGTAATGAAAGACCCTATCATAAAATATAATATGCACAATGGGAACAGGATTGTGGTTGCCAAGGGAGTCTTAATTCTGAATTTCCTGACTCTTGTGGGTTTAAATCTCAAACTTAACATTGTATTAACATATTTTTAATTGAGCAAGAGGGGAAAGAAAAGCACATATTAAAAGCCTTTATTAGTTAAAGATGAGGATTTCCCAACAAGCATGTTTTATCTCTCCATTTTTCATTCCAAAATTTCTCTGTAATTTAAAACTAGCTGCTCTGGTCTCTTTGCAATGAGTTGTCTCAAAATTAAGACCTGTGATGTGACGCAATTAATCTTTATTTTCAATCTATTTGATCTTGCAATCTCTGATCTTGCAGGACCAGATCCTATTCCCTAGAAAGCACTTCCCAGCTCCTGTTAGCTGGAAAGAGTAGGACTTGTCCTGTTATAATTTAGACACTAACATTAAATGCTTTCAAGTAAATAACAGGGGGCGGGGGGAGTAAGTTCTTCTGTCAACAAAATCTAATTGGAGTTGGTGTAACTGTCTAGAAAGGATTTTATTTGTTCAGTTAGTTTAACTTCTATAAGATTCAAGAACAGAAAGAAAACAATTGTTTCTTTTTTTCATATTCTTTTTCTTTTATAACAATGAATTTTTACCAGAAGGCTTCAGGTTTTATAAGACCTTAAATCCTATATAACATTTTAAGCCACAGCAGAGAATTTGGTCATATTTTTATTATTTTTTTCACATCATTCTGTTTTACTCACCCTATGGAAAAATCAAACATTTGAAGTTGACTATTGTATAAAAAACTTTTGACATGTCTCTGAAAATATGGCAAGTCTGTTGTCTTTGGAGAAAAGTCTGCTTAATAGCCTGGTGTAAAATCTTTTTACTAATAGAAATTCTCAGTATATGCCTCATTTAAAATTAATTTAAGTCAGCAGGAGATTTTCTGTTAATCCCATTTTGCTCTTCTTTTTTCTTCTGATGATTGTTTTTTTTCTTTTCATTTTCTCTTCTGCTGATCTTTAGCTGTTCTAAGAATTGGACTATTTATTGTAGCTATTGAATAATATTCTATGAGAGGCACTCCTCTAAAAGGACAAAAACTGCCCTACCACCAAAGACAATCCAAAGCAAAATAACAGAAATTCCCAAATTTATGATTTACTTCCAGTGGTTTTGCCTGCCTTCATAAAAAGACCACTCTCTGATCAGCTCTCTACTCAAGGAATTCAGCATGAGCTCATCAAAAGGCCCACTTGATAAGAGCAGCATTATGCATCTACTCTCCAAAAGGAAACTGGGGTTATTTTGGTGCTAGAAATCAGTGTGTCGTCTAACACAGCGAAGTGTCCTCTGAGGACCCCACTGGGAAATCAATAGAGTTTTATGAGGTTAGCTGCAGCTTTTGTGTAAACACCATAACATTTTATGATGGGAAACATAGTCTTTTGCTTTTTATGTAAAAATGGCATTGATTAGGGGGTTTTTTATGTCTTGTGTGCCTGAATGGTTGGGGGCTGCTCCAAGCGTATAACCTGCGGTTTGAAAGCCTTGCTGTCCAACAGCAGATAATGCTTTATTTAAATATTTTTTCATCCATTAAACTAAACAAAAGATTTGGGGATCTTTAAACCACTGAGGTAATGAAATAGATTTTGTTTTCTGTGAATAAATTCTTAGATAATTTATAATATAAAAATGGTTCACTTCACATTAATTTTTATTACATTCCAAACATGCACCAGGTAAAAGACCAGCTGATGTACTTTCCGCACAACATTATGGAAAACACTTGATGGTTAATCTGGGATGGTTTCATCCCTCAAGGTTCAGGATCAGTTTCTTTTTTCTGATGTTAATGTTTTGTGGTAGAATTTCATTCACACTGCCCGTCAGATCACATGTACATTGAAGGTGACTCCAGTCTTCCCTTTAAGCAGGCATGGTGTTTGGATGAGGAATTAGATTGTGTTTCAAATGCTTTGCAGAATATATATATGTATATGTGTGTTGGCCTGAGATCTGATAAGTGTTCAATTATCCTTCACCAATCTCCCTGGGTGCAACAAGAGGCCTTGCTGACTGCTTTTGAGAATCTCAGTCCCCCTTGTCTCCTTTAGGTCCACCTGTAAGAAAGGCAATATGACATGGTCCCAACCCAAATTCTTCCGTTCTGGCTTCTCCCCAGGCCTGCGGTGGGAGGACAGAAGATACCCAGCGTTTGCAGGGGAAAACCTGCTTATCGACTACCTGCAATTATGACTGGCCTTTGCATGACTTTTCCAAGATTTTTGGAGACATCCAGAGACTTCTAAGCTAAAGGCTCATGGCTATTTCTTTCCATATATTCATTAAATGTTACATGCGATTCCTAGGGTTGATAAGGCAAAATGCTATATTTAAAACCAGATACATTTTAAATGGAGGAAAAATCAACAATGAAACCATCATATTCTGTGGAAAATTTCACAACCCCTCCAGGAAATGTTTGTGACCTAGGTCGTGGTTACAGCTATACTGCAGTTGGGAAAAAATATTTCCAAAAAAACAACACCGGTGTTCATACAGTGTGAAATAAAACTCACTAAACATTCTTGCCCATCCTGTCCAAACTAAAGCTACTCCTGGCAGACAGCAGAAGCTCACAGAAGCAAAATTTTATGGACTGTAAATAAAATCAGTGAAACATTCCTAATGTAAAGGTTATATATTTTTCCTTATTAAAGGTGGAATGGTCAAGGTCTGTGTGCAACCATTTCACTCAGCATCAAAGTGACTTTTTAATTGTACTCCAGTACACTGAGTAAAAATATATCTGCAGATCTACTGAGGCCCTTTCTTTTTCCCCTTAAAAATAGTTTCAGGATCTCTTCCCCCCCCCCCCCCAAGTTTTATCTGATTATTTAGTTAAAAAATTAGAAACTGAGCCTTTTATTTATCCACTGCCCAGAATTTGCAGCTGCAGGACAAGCAAGCTTCCTCATGCCACCCTGGGGGCGACCTCAGCTCTGACCTGCAGGGACCACCCTTACCGGAGGTGAGAGGTAAAGCCAGGTCCCACTCCTGCTCCCCTGGGCAGAAACCCGTCTTTTACAAGATGATTGCACGTTGGTGAGAGACAAAGCCAAGGCCGCCACGTAAATTCTGGTTCTGGCCACAAAGGTGGAAAACCAGCACTTTATCACCAAGCCACCCAAGTCCTCCATGTGATTCCTGGTTATTTAAGAACAAACATAAAAATCTGTGGGCCAAATTCTTCCCCAGGTCTCAGCCCAACAGGCTCACTGCCTTGGCTTGCCTCCTCTCAAAGGAGTTGCAAAGAGCGCAGGCCAGCAGAGAATCTGATTGACTTTATTTCTTTTAATTTACCCCACAGAGTTCTTTTTTGCCCAGGAGATCAATTTCTTTTTCACTTTAAAAAATCAACTTATCTGTCAAACGTTCACCCCAGCTATACCACAGAACTGAAATAACATTTTAAAAACCTCAGGGTAAGATCCTGTGCTGTTGAACAATTTAGACCTTTTTAGAAGCTGGTTAATTTTTAGGATCTTAGAAAAACCATACACGGTTGCTTTAAATAGCAATGAAAGGCTGATTCAAGCCATTAAATTTTATGTTGTGTGTAATGTTGTAATTGATGTCAAGCCTTTCCCATATTCTTCACACTGACATTGGGCAGTCTCCTAAATGCTAAGAGTGCAGTTACAAGAGTCCAGACCAAGTAAAGTACCAAGAAATGGATGGCAGAATTGGGAATTTATTGCTAGGAACAGAAAGGTTCAAATGTAAAATAATTAAGCGTGAGCTAAATTTTGCCAGTTTCTTTCCCATCCATTTATTTTGGGGGATAATTGGGTGCATTAAATATTTTGCTGCAAACCGTTTCTTCTGTGTATACATATAAAACTTTATTACCCTTGTAAAAAGCATGCTGTGAATTCTGATGCTTCTGTGTGTTTGGGAGCGTATAATTATTCTCTTTGCAAGAAAACACTTTTACCTACATCCTAAATGGAACAAACCAGCTTCCAAAGTAGCAGCTGCTCGAAAGCAGTGTGCTCAGCTTCGAGCATCACTGAGGGAATAATGCAAATTAGGTTCTGACCTGAATAAGAAATCATTTCATCTTACAGGAGATTTTAGTACAGTGCGTTGCCTCACCTTTGCTATTTTCCTGATGATCCTTAAGAAGTTTAAGAAAACTTATAATGATTTAAGGCCTTAACTCCAGCAATGCTAAAATGAGCTGAATAACCTCATTCATGCAAGAGCAATGTCTCAGGTCAGCCAGAGCAGTCTGTGTATAAAGACACAGAGGTGCCACCGTCAAATGAGGCGAAAAAGCAAGGGAACTAAGAAAAAGAAGTTCGCCTTTGCAACACTCTATTTCTGTAGGCTTTGCTGTCACTACTAAATTAAACAGAATCTATCCCTCAGCACTGGTCACACATTAAATCAGGACAGGGAACCTTTTCTAACAGGCAGTTTGCATGAAGGCACCCTATTTTGAAGGATGAGGAGGTTTGCCAGCACAGAGACATGCTGATCTCAGAGGTGGCCTCAGAATGGCATAGGTTGCTTCTTCAGGTGTCCTCCAGCCTGTTGTCCTGGTCATTGCACCCAAGAGATGCAGTGACCCGGTCCCCAGCCTCTGCACGGTTCAGACAGTCCTACCACCCAAAGGCGGCTCATGTAGAGCTACCTGAGTAGTTGCGACTGCTTTCCTGAGCAGCAGCATGGCTCCAGTGACCAACAGCTGATTTGGGCCTGGTTCCTCACATATCTACCCAGGAGTCCATGAGCATTTGGAGATAGCTTTTTTTAAGCTGGATTGTTTGAACTGATGCAAACAGAAAGCAAGTGTCCAACTGCTTTCACAGCCATACCCATAAGGAACATCTAACTGGGCAGGTTTAGGGTTTTTTCTCTCTCTCTCTTTCTCTCTTTCTCTCTTTCTTTCTTTCTTTCTTTCTTTCTTTCTTTTTTGTGCTCCTCCCTGGTGCAACTACTTTTTAGCACAAAAGTAAAACGTGTCTATGATCTTTCTCAGGGCAAAGTAAACTCCCACAGGGATTAAAGGCTGTCACCACAGTCACCTCTCCTCCTCTGAGTGCAGGCTGTAGTTCTTCACTCTGTCTTCTCTTACATTTCATGTACATTTAAAAGGAAAAGACCAAAACCAGAACACTCAACTCGACAGATTTAATTCTACCATTTTGGAAGGGGATGCAAAACAGACCAAACCACAAGCAACAGATGTTAGTCCCGTCATTTAATACGTGACTAAAAGATGTGCAGTTACCCGAGTGATATGAAGCATTGATATAATGAAATTTTTCAATATGCAACAGAGCTTTGAATTGGCCCCTACAAATAACTCCAGTTGTTTTATGATGCTTACCTGAGCCAGTGAGGCTAAGTAGTAGTCACTGCTATGTGAGATATATATATTTCAATGAAAAAAGAGCAAATAGACTTGAATAAAAGGTAGGAATAGTCTTTGTGCAACTAGAGCATTGGTGTGAGGTACAAAAAGTGAGTGGATAGAGGGGACTCAGACCTTGAACTGAGGGTGTTATTCTCATGGTCTTCCCTCCCCACCAGAACAGGTCATGTTTCTTTCCTAGATATTTCCTAGATGCTGTCCCTATGGACAGCAAGCTGGGAAAAGAAACCCAGCTGGAACCATCCATGGCATGATGAGGGAATGGGAAGGAGAAAGAAGACAACCTTTCAGTGATTATGGTGCACATTTGGCCCAAAGTCTATCTGCCAAGGGGACAATTCCTTTCCTTTAATGCTACATACCTCTAGAAATAGTTATGAACATGCCCTGAGAGGGAAAAAAAGCAGTTTGGATGCAAAGCCACAAGCCTGCTTTGACAGAGTTGTTCCTGTGCAGAGATCCTCTCTTTCACTGTGAGCCAAGAGCCTCTCCTGGAGATGAGAATGATCTCAGCCATCATCAGCCACCTAGAGCATAGGCCTGTTCTCCCACCTGTGAGCCTCCATTCCCTTTACAGCCAGTGACACATCCAAAGGTCCTATCCGAGGACATTTCAGACAGGTTGTATCATACTCTGATCTCAGCTCCTGTCCTGGAACTTAAAACTTGACCATTGCTGAGATACCAGACTACTGTGTAGCATCATGCTATCTTTTTTCTTTAGCACACAATGTACAGACTCCATCCTACAAACCCTTGTGTATAAGAAAAATCTTTCCGTTGAGGCCAAGGGAGCTACTCTGAGATATGTGGATAACTCACACGAGCAGAGACTTGCAGAATGAGGCCCAGGATCTGTATAAGCAGGCTGCACTCTGTCTTCTGCCTTAGGCACACATATCTGTCAGTTTTAAATCGGTCTGTACTATGACTTTTAACCTTGGCACTAAAATTTGAGTTCCAGGTGCTCCTGCCCACTGCTTGGAGCCACCAAAGAGATGTTAATTATTTCTCACCCTCTTACTTGCCAGATCTCATCTCACTGCAAGAACCGCAGCTTGTGTTTCCTGGAATAGATTCCTCTCTTTTTCTTTTTATGCCAAAATAATTCATTTCTGATTCCATAATGCTGTTGGAGATTTAATAAATATCTATAGGCAGAAAAGGGCAGCTGCTTCTTGCATAACACTAAAATCTTAAAATGTTGAAACCAGCAGGACAGTCACCTCTTCAGATCTTTAATTTCACCCTAAGCATATCTGATTTGTTGGAGGAAGTAACAGTTTACACATTGCAAAAATAAATGGTGCAGCAGGCGTTCATACACAGTAGGAGGTGTGAAAAATGGGGGGAAGGGGAAAGGGAGACTGATGGAAACAATCAACTAATGCAGAATGAAAGCCTTTTTCTCTCTCCAAGTGGAACTAATAGGAACATCAAATATGTTAAACTAAAACAGAAACATGAATGACGAAATTGTTTTCCACTTTTTTTTTAAAGACCTTTTTTTCTAAGAGTGGTCACACATACTTGTAGAGGAAAAAAAACAAAGGCTTACCTCTAAGCACAAACAAACAGTTTCAAGGAAAACTGATTTGGAAAATTATTTTTGTTCATCTACATATCGCATGTGTCAGCTTAGAGCGAGTAGGCTCAGTGGTGGCTTTGGATGGTTCATGCTCGGGGGATATTCCCACAGGTGCTGGAAGCCAAGCAATATCCCAGCAATAATCATCAGAGTAGGACTCAGTGGATCAGTAATTGTGAACATCCCCCAGGCCTTCTGCAGACAGAGTTGGCAATTTCCAGTGGCTTCAGTGGGCATGTTTTATGTTTCATTCTGTTGTAGGTGATGCTGGAAGAAAACAAGAGCAACATCTGGTCCTGCCAAGAGTCTGGCCAAGGGAATGGGCATAAAAATGCCAGTTTAACTTTCATCTAGCACTGCCCATAAATCCTGCTGTCAGACCAAAACCAAGTGGTGGCTCCATCTAGACATCTGCCATTAAACTCAATATTTCAAAGGTGTTTTTTCTTTATCAGAAAAACCATTAGATGTCAGGAATCGTTTTATCAATAGCACTGTTCAGAAGCAATGAGCTTCCCAATGGGACAAGGGCAAATTCTTGAAGGAAACATCTTTGTCTCAGAGGTTAAAATAGTAATATAAAGAAAACAAACAGTGAGTGACATATTAGCCCAGTTTCATTTAAAAATACACAAATTAGTGTCAGAGGGTTAAATTATAGGGTTTTATTCATGATGTTATCGAAGTGTCCTATAGGCTAAAAGAAAAACAAAACCAATTTTTTTCTGAAAATGTCACACAGAACAAAACTCCATCCCTGCTGGTTAATGCAATTTAAAAGCTTATTCTAGCAACCATCATGCCCTCTATCAAACATTCATCCTTCTAGAGAAGATTAGGTGACAAGAGAGCTTTACTGTGCTCAGTCCTACAACACTCTCCGGAGCTCTTCCATAAGCCTGGAATTAGCCCAGACCCAATTTGGGGGGCTCTCCAGTTCTACCCACCTCTTGGAGCTCTGACACTTTGGACATCCATGTTTTAGCTCTCAGAGCTGAAGAATGTGAGAGGAAAGGGAGGTTGGTGGCATAACCACTGTCAGTTCTACTAGGCACTGCTACCACCACTGTCTAAAAGCACCCCCAAAATAGTCTGACATGCCTCCATGTGCGGCACCAGACATTGCAGCTCCTCAGCACCTGGTGCTGTGCTTCCTCTGGAGCTCCTATCACTATTAAAGAAATAATGATTGCATCCATACTGGTATATGTTAATGATCCCAGGCACTGGAACTTGGCTGCCTGCAAAATTACTTTGCTTGAAAGATTCTTGCAAACAATTCCCAGGCATCACTGAACATTTAGCATGGTACAGGGACCACTCTTAATGGGGAATTTTAATGCAGTGATCCTGTTTTGGAAGATGAGAGTCTAACTGTATGAACATGTCCAAATTGGATCACTTAACCTCAGAGCCACATAATAGGCCCTGGCACTGCATGGCAGATGTAGCCAATGGACCATGCCTTGTATGAATCTGGACTACCCAGACTACATGGTGAAGAATTGTCTCAATGCCAGCAAGCATTGATATTCTGGCCAGCCATTATTCATTTTCTTTGTGCCAAAGAACACCCAAGATGTTATTGAAACAGTTTGTTTTATCAATAGCCTGTTCTAAATCAGATAAAACAGTAGGTGATGGACTCGACATGGCTAAATCTGGAACTAGAGGTGCAAGGCAACGCAGTACAGAGATTTGATCCAACCAGACCGAAAGCAAATCAAAGAAGCAGAGTGGCAATTCTGCCAATAGATTAAACCCCAATAAACACAATGAAAGCTTTTTAGCCCTGCAAGGCTACTTCTTCATGGCTAACTCTGTCATGATATAATTTCAGAAAATTAAAAAAGTGCACCCCAAGTATACTGCATGAGAGCTGAACCATTGGAAGATATCTAAAATTATACTTCAAGTAAAGTAACTTTCTTGAATCAGAGCTCATATATATATTTTGGAAACAAAGTATGAAGAAGCCAGAAAATTCCCTAAAACAAAGACTGCATTTAGCCAGCTAGTCATTAATGCCATAAATGATCACCTCCGTGTGTTTCCTATTGCTACCTGTGGAACAAGTAAACTAAACTCATAAATTAGTGCAGCTGCAGTTAAAATGATAATTAATTCCAAGATAAGCTGATTCTTTTGGGGGAAATAGTTCCTTAATTCTGAAAAAAAATCTTTTGGAGACATTTTAATACTGCATTTTTTCTACAGCAAAGCAAAGTTAGATAGAACTCTGGTTGAAATACCAGTTTATGTTTGGCACAGCTTATTCTTGGTACCTACCATTGTGCTCATCTAGTTACTTAAGTTTTTCTTGTGAACTTCAGTGTAAACAAACTGTGTTAGTGTCCTTTAGCTAGGGGCTTCAAAAGATCTGCAATTACAAATTTTATTGCTCAGCATTACAAGATGATGGTATCTCAAGAGAAGGTGACAGTGAGTTAACAGATAGGTCCCCAAGGGCAGCTGGCGCAGACCTACAGGCTCCCTTCTCCAAACAGAGAAACAGGCACAATTAGCAACTTTCAAAATGATAAATCTCTTTCCTTCATTCACCAAGCCTAACTTGGTTGAATCGACTGTCTTTCATTCACATTTTGGTACTAATTAACTCATAACATTTGGCTTTGTCTCATAAGAATCCTTGGCTCTTTAGATGCCAACTCACACGAGGGAAAGTCACACAAACAATGTCAGAAAAATCAATTACAAAAGGAATTACCTTGCAACTTTCTTTTGGTAAGCTGTTAGGAGGCATGGCATATTGATTTCAGGTACACATTTATTTTAGGTTTTTCTAAAGTGGCCATCAACTCAGGACAGCAGTACCAGCAGTAGCAAGAGACAAGGAATTGCCAGAAGTCTTAGAGGTGCATATAACTGTATTTCTAACATTCCCATCACTACAATATCTGATCTCTAAAAAAGACATTATTAGAAAACACAGCACAGTAATATAAATTACTAGTTGTTTGGGTTTTTTAATAAAAGTTGGATTATTTTTTTTTCGTAAATATACGTAAAGTGAGATATGGACATTTGGACCTAGATCTCTTTAGGATCTGGGTGGGAGTAAGCTCTTATGTAGGGCTAGCATCTGTGTTTCAGAAATTAATAAACCAGCTGCAAATGTATTCAGGAGACTGGAGTTTTTCACTCAGGCCCATTGCTGCTTTGAACATCTCTTGGGTACAACCTGAGACTTTGTCAGGAAGCTTAACAACACTTTTTTGAAATGAATGTATTTGTATGTCGTCTATTTAATTTTTCTCTTCACCTCATGATATAAGGCAGGACTGTTATATTGGGCAGTAAAAGTGGTGTGATATAGAAGATACTCCAGCAGATCCACAAGAAATTCCATGGCAATGTTTAGACAATTCCTAGGATATCATTCCACTGCATAGGCAAAGATCAATAGCTGTGGAAAATACTCTTAAATATTCTATGACCCACTCATAGTAGAAGTTTTTGTCACATTTTCTTCCTCTATAGGGAGTTAAAATTTATAATTAATTTGACAATTTTCAATGTATATAATTTTTAAAAAAGTCAGTAAAGAGTAAGACTAAGATTTCAGATATAGTCAAAATTAACTCCAGGTCTTCTCCACAAAATCTGTCTGAAGTGTTTTACTAGAGATCATACTCCAAATGATCAGTATGCTTTCTATGCTTACAAACATCTGACCATTTTTTATTTATCCAAAATAAGACATCAATGGCTTCTGAGGGAATAAAAATTACTTATCAGTCTCTGCTTTCCATATTCTTTACAAAGGCTCAAAAAATATGGATTGTTTTTTTCCTACTTGTTATATTCTCTGTTCCCTAAATAGAGGGATGACTTGTCTCCCAGCCCATGCAAGAAATTTGATTTCTTAAAGAAACCTTAATTCTTGATTTCTAGAATAAGAATCAAAAGACTGTATCTGGATCCATGGGCTTACTCTTTCATGAAAAGGGTCAGTAATTTACAGTGGGATTTCCACTGGGATGGTTTCCTGCAGCCTGGGTATGATAAATAACTGTAAGTGGACAAGTAATTCCATACCTGATTTCTTCAGATTTTGACAGTTTCAAATAAAAAACTATAGATTTCAACAGCTCCTTTCTCCCGATTTGTTCAGGTCACAGAAGTTCAGGCCCCGTCCAGCCATAACAGAATTTTAACCGAACTGTCTAAGGTTTGCCCATTGCTATTTCAGGCAGAGAGCAAATAGTATGTGTGATGCTTTTGGCACCTGCAGACATAGCAACATAACTAATAGAAAGACATCTGTTTCTGTTATGATGGAAGGATGTTTACATTATGGCAGATTTGCAAGTTGTACAGAGCAGAGGCCCTTTATTGGTAAAGGAAGTCATCATTTAGTTTGTTTAGCACTGAACACTTACTAGGGGCCACCTTGATCACTAATCTGGAAGCCAGAAAAATTTGTGGATCTTGGCTTTCCAACAGGCTAAGCTATTGAGCAGAACTTTTGGCCAGAGAGCAGAATCCATCTTCTTCATTTTTGACAGCAGTGACTTTGGTAAATTGCAGGGGAAGAAGAGGTCTCTTCCTCCAGTAGCTCTGCACTTGATTTTGTCAGGTGGTTTAAATCCAGATCTGTGTGGCAAACTCAGTTTCCACAATTTAGAGGTTCCAAGGTCAACAAGCTGATGGACATGGAAAGTATCTTACACTTCCACTCTGAGAGGAACAGTTTGAAGCCGAGGGTTGAGTAATAGCAGTGGGGAGAGGGGAAGCTCAGGCTGCTGGGCACAGGAGGGGAAGGGAGAAAAACAAAGGCAATAAGTGGTGACGTCACATGAACAAGCAGTCTAAATGCAGCAGCAATCAAATGGAAAGTAAAGTGAGGAGAAACAGGTAAAATTATGACAAAAAAACCCCAGATGTTCATCAGGACCCACTGCATACTGTTTGTCCTAAAGCGGAAATGTTCGGCCACAGCAGAGTAAAACCTCCTTCTGAGCTGAAAAAAAATGTATATGAATATGAATCATGTATGTATATGTATATGAATCACAGCAAATCAGTCTGAAAGAAACCTCCAGAGATGTTCTAGTCCTCCTCTCAGCTCAGTGCTGATGCAGTTCAACGTTTGTCATTCTAAATAGCTGTGGTTTAATTGTTCTTAAATAATCGCTCTTCAGCATCCTCAGACTTTAATCTCTTTGTAGGTAACACGTTTAAATTGAAATTTATTTGCTTTAATTTAAGCCCATTATTCCTTGTACTATCCCCAAAGTTACGGAAAAGTTTACTCTGTTATTCTTGTAATGATCTTTTAAGCATCTGAAATCTATTTTCATGTGTCCTCCAAGGCGTCTCTTCTCTGTGCTAAGACAAACAGGTTTTCAGTCGTATGTGCTTCCAAACCTCTACTTACTCTATTGTTACCCTCAGAACTTTCTCTAATAGACCTTTATCTTTCTTAAATGTGGCCCAAACTGGTGACAGTACTTCAGAGGAGACTCCACAGATGCTGAGTGGAAGGCAAAACTTCGTTTATATATCTTATGTTCATATTCTTGTATAGTTATGCTCATATATTTGCTGTGTTAGTTTTTTGTTTGGTTTTTTTTTTTTGACAGTTTGAAATAGCTAAAAATTCTGTTAAAAATCAAATCTCACAGGCTAATTTTAAATGCGGTGCTCCCCATGGGTTACAAGCTTTTATTTTAAGCCCTTGGAAGGACAGCAATTGTGAAAGGTGTCAGTTCTCCATATCTGTGTGTGGCAGAGTAGGACAAGCAGCTTTGAAACGTCTCCCATATTTGTAAACTGCCTGAGAGACAGCTTGGTCCTTGGTTTAGGTAAATGTAGCCCCAGTCAGAGCCAGTATTGCTCTGACTTCTGCTCTGACTGCAGGAACTCAGGCTCAGTGCATCACTTCATGTTTCAAAATACTAAAAATACAACATGTCCTAGGAGCATATCTCCTATTTCCACTGAGAAACTCTCCATCTAGGGTTGTTTATAAAATCCAGTCTCTGTCATTGCTGCCAGAAAAATTTCTGAAATCCCACTGACAGCCTCTTTACCTCACCTAAACTGTGAAAAGAAGCTGAGATGTGATGATTAGGGCCTGGAAACTGTATCTTCTTCTGGAGATTTTTGATCACAGTTATATGATAGAGATACTGTAAAAAAAAAAAGAAGACTTGATAGTTAAGTGACAGAAAAGCTAGTGAGCAGCACTTTGAGTTAAATATTAATGCAGATTTCCTATGAGGAGCTCAAATGCCTTTACACATGTTCACAGACTAGACATTGCTAAGGAAAAGTGCAGAACTTCAGCACTAACCTTTGTAAAAGGAAAGTTAGAACTGGACAAAGGAATGAGGGATATTTCCAGAGTCTGCTGAAAACATCAATGATGACACTGGTCAAATTATTGTTGGCAGGGTATTTCAAACTAAACGCTGCTGCTGAAGAGAATGATGAAAAATACTAATACCAACATCTCAAGTAGCACTTTCCATCAACAGTGCTCAGACACCTAACCATCTTATAGATAAGGAAACTGAGGCACCCTGAGAAAAATAATTTTCCCAAAGTCTTATGACTGATGACAGAGGCAGCAGTAGAAAAGAGTTCTTCTAAGTCAGAGTCTGGTGCTCTAGCCATTAACTTTACCTTATTTACTAAGTTAAGCATAAAAAATATTTATGCTGTTAAAACTCAGTTATTTTCTCAGAATAAACTCCCTGTGAGATCAGAATATGCGCACTTCATGCACTGGCACTCGTCCGTAAAATGGGATTTAAGATGGTAAGAGGTCTGTAAAATGGGAGTTATTCAATTGCTTCAACAGTTGAAGAGCAAAACCTACCAGCAATGTTCCACCTCATTGATCCCTCCCCTTTGTGGTATTCAAGGGTGGGAGACAAGAATGGGAGAAGAGCAGTTTTAGAGCATAGATTAGAACAGTAAAGTTTAAGGTCAGCCCTGGAAGAAAAACCAAAGGTGTCAGGGTCTTAGCAATAATGCACTACTCCATCTCCACTGCAGCCTTTTGTACACACTTCCCAGCATGCTGATCTCACAACAGCATCATTATGTGCCACTTAAGAAACACTGTAGTCCCCACAGACCAAGCCCCAGTCTATTTTACTGCAAAAGTCCTATTTAGCCAAGTGTGTCCCATTTGATATCTACGCAACAGACTATTCTGAAATAAGCTCATTTGTTCCTATTAAATAGTGTGGGGTGTTTACCTTGTTTTCTTCATAGAATCATAGAACTGTCTAGGTTGGAAGGGACCTTGAAGATCATTGAGTCCAGCCACCAACCTAACACTGACAAAACCACCACTAAACCATGTCTCTAAGAACCATGTCTACCCATCTTTCAAATACCTCCAGGGATGGTGATTCAACCGCTTCCCTGGGCAGCCTGTTCCAGTCTTTGATAACACTTTTGGTGAAGACATTTTTCCTAATATCCATTCTAAACCTCTCCTCGTGCAGTTTAAGGCTGTTTCCTCTTGTCCTATCACGTGTTACTTGGGAGAGGAGACCAACCCCCACCTCACTACAATCTCCTTTCAGGTAGCTGTAGAGAGCGATAAGGTCTCCCCTCAGCCTCCTTTTCTCCAGGCTGAACAACGCCAGTTCCCTCAGCTGCTCCTCATAAGACTTGTGCTCCGGACCCCTCACCAGCTTTGTTGTCCTTCTCTGGACACACTCCAGAATCTCAATGTCTTTCTTGTAGTGAGGGGCCCAAAACTGGACACAGTATTCAAGGTGGGGCCTCACCAGTACCTACTACAGGGGGATGATTTCTTCCCTAGTCCTAGTTACCACACTATTCCTGATACAGGCAATAGTATTGTATCTTCAACTTCTTTCAATTTACCAACATTATTTTGAGTTCAAATCTTGCTCTCCAGATTATTGATGGTGACTCCCAGCTGGGCTGCACGTTTAGACTCATCCATATCGACACTGATACGGGTCTTAAGATTTAACTGAGTTTGACTCAGTTGGGCATTTTGTTGTACATCTTATTGACTCATAAACTTACCTTCCACTGCTTTCTCTTTCTTTCCTTTCTATTTTTCATTCTCTGCCTTCTTCATCTCTCTCATTGGACTGGTTGGAGGGGGACAGAGTTAATTTTCTTCATAGTAGCTCATATGGCTCTGTGTTTTGGATTTGTACTGAAAACAGTCTTGAAAACAGAGGGATGTTTTAGTTATAGATGAACAGTGCTTACACAGCATAAAGGCCTTTTCTGTTCCCCTCATTGCTCCACCAGCAAGGAGGCTGAGGATGCACAAGAAGTTGGAAGGGGACACAGCTGGGACAGCTAATGCCAGCTGCCCAAAGAGATATTCCAAATCATATGACAACATGCTCGGCAATAAAAGCTGGGAGTAGAATGAGGAAAGGAGGGATTTTCAGAGTGATGGCATTTGTCTTCCAAAGTAAATGTTTGGCATGATGGAGTCTTACTTTCCTGGAGATGGCTGAACACCTGCCTGCCCATGGGAAGTAGTGAATGAATTCCTTGTTTTGCTTTGCTTGTGCACACAGCTTTTGCTTTACCAATTGAACTGCTTTTATCTCAACCCATGAGTTTTCTCACTTTTACCCTTCTGTTTCTCTTCCTCACTGGTAGGGGAGTGACCAAGTGGCTGTGTGGGGTTTAGCTGCCTACCAGGGTTAAGCCATAACACTCTTCTTTGTCTTTTGGGGTTTTTTTTGGTGAGGAAGATGAAATAACCATCCCAGACACGCATTTCTCCCAAACACGCAGGAGGCAGAGGTTCTGGCAGCCACGAGCACCAGGTTCCCTGTCCTACCCTCTCTTCCAGGCAGAGCATCAGCAGTGCCCACAGGTTCCCAGGGCACACTCAGGGAACAGCGGGCACTGCCTTGGTTGATGGGCTTTTTTATTTTGGAAAATCCCTTGCACCCCTTCTTTTTATTTCATTCATGGTCCCTTGAGATGTCAGTTTCTACATATTTTCCTTATATCTCCTTTTTTTTTTCAGAGAGGAAGCTAGGAGATTTTGTTAGGGATGGACTCCACCCAACCATAAAAAGAGAAACTAGTAAAGACACTGGCAATTAAAAAGGATGAGGACACTGACTCAGCTTTTCCAAACCATCATGGCAGCTGGGATAACAAGTGTCCCAAGAGAAATGATATATAGTGAGGAGGAGACGTCTTTTGGCTAAAGAAGCAGATATAAGTCAGGAAAGCTGGACTGCTGAAGCCTATTTTACATTTAAAATAAAGTAAAAAATGCAGCACAGAATAAAAAAAAAAAAGGGTTCACAGTCTCAAAAATTACAGGGGTGACAACTTCAATTTTGATGATCTGTCTTTCTTATTTTGTTGGCTTACTAAATAACAGCAATAGTAGGTTCTTTCTTCCAAATTTCACTAAGATAATTTTTACAGAAGGTTTGCACATAAAGCAAATACAAACAGATGGTATAACATGGTAAGTAACAATCTGGCCAATATACAGGAAAAGCATGTTCTCCCACATTTAAATTCAGAGACATTTTAAGCTTAAAAACATGAGGCAGTAAACAGCCTGGGTCATAGGCACAGAAAGGAGGAAGAACAACCTGATTGAGGAGGACATACTGAAGCTCAGCCATGAAACTGAAGACTTCACATCAAGGTGAAAGCTTAGACTGAGTCTGATACTAAGACCTGAGGTTAAGATACGGGAATCTCTTCCTTTCTTTGCCTCAGATGAAATCTGTGATCTATTCAAGCCATTCAACCTCTCCAAATTTAACTCTCCCTGCGTAAACTGAGACTAGCTCTTAGTCCCTTTAGTAAAGTGCTTTGAGAGCCACAGATTGGAAGTGATGCTCGCACAACACCAGCCAAATGCTGGTTCCTTTCAAGCTCATGGCAAAATTCCTCTGGGCCTCTTTGGCTATGTCGATATTAATAAATTAAATGTGCCCAGTGCCATTCTCTGGTGCTGCAGCCAGCTGGCAGGGAACAGCCTGCATCTACATTACTAAGCTCTTTTACCCTCTTAAATAGGGTGGTCATATCCAAACTATTTGTTGGGAAAGGCTTGTGCACGCTCCCAAACTGTTCCCAGGAATTGTGGGCTGTGTGCAGGGTGCTGCCTGGCCCCAGCCCAAACCATGCCAGGGTCCCTTCTGACACTTTAAATGTACAGAAAATCTAGTCCCGGTGCCTGGAAATGTTCCTCAGTGCCATCTACTAGCTCTGAGTAACTATAGAGGCAGACACGACATCTTAATTTTAAAATGCAATATAGTTAGAACCATTGACTCCATTGATATTTCTTTCACACATTCATATAATTTCCTTTTGTAGGATTTGTAATGATTTCTATGTTCTGCAAGTGCCTGTAAAATACCATCAGAGTTCAACTTGGACTTAATCTGATTACTAGTGGAAAATACCAGCCTGCAAGATCTCCATCTTGGATTCCTTTCATCAGCTCATTCTGCAAAACCTTCACGTAATTAAAGGAACATCCTGCGAGCTCTGGGTCTGTGAACCACTGTGCTGTTCAGACGGCTGGTAGAACACGGAAGGTAATCTCAAATCTGATCCGCAGCCAAGGTGGGCTGGTAAACTCCAGTGAAGCATAAAGAGCTAAATTATTAAGGCAGGGCAGGTTTATACACAGCATCGCCCACTGAGAGCAAGCAAAATAGACTAATCCCTGAGCTACCAGAATCAGCTGGCTATTTCCAAAAAGCCAACAGCAGCAAGGAAGCTATTGCATGACTTCTTTCGAACAACAGAAAGGAAGATTGGAGAAAGGAGGGGCTGGGTGGGAGCGGAGCAGTTTGACATCTAATCTGTCATTTTTATTAGGCCGAGTCTGCACACATTTGAATTGTGTTTTCCTCACTTTTTAAATGAAATGGAGAACAGTAACACTAACGACATAGTTCCTCATGAGTGATAGAGTAATTTAAACTTCGTAGAGCCTCCTATTTCAAATAGTGTTAATTTATATGTGAAGGAACCTGCAAGCATGGAATTTATGTTTAAAAAAAAAAACAAAAACAACAAAACCTTGGGATTGCTGTAACATATCTGCCTGAGGGCGCATGTAAAAGACTTAGCAGGAAAGTGGAAAAACATAATGTTCTCCAAGTACACACATGCTTCCACACATACATGCACACAGAATGACAGAGAAGATGAAGGGAAGGCGGAGGCTGGGTGCTCCTTGGAAGCTGTTTTCTTAACCTCTGTGACAGCCTGCCCTCCCCGCTGTGCTCCCCCCTCCAGCTCTCCTCGTGTGCTGCACAATGTCAGCCAGAACACCAACAACAGCTTGAGTAAAAACAGCTTTCACTGAGAATGGGAAAGATAGGAAAGAGATTAGCAGGGGTTTTTTATATATAAACCTTGTGGTTGGTGACCAAAGCTGAAGACAAACTACAGGAGCGAGGTGAGGGGAGTGAACACAAGGAGAGGCAAAGTCTAGGTGACTTGGGAGATAGTTTAAATCCATCAACAGGCGGCTAAGATCTGAACTAGTCATCTGCAACCAGGGGAGAAATCACAGCCCCAGTGTCAACGGCCACAAATCTTACTGCCTTTGAAGTGGTCAGTATTTTACCCAAAAGTTACTACCTAAGATTGTTATCTGGCTACTTGCTGGCCTATGTGAGACAAATTGGCAGTCTTCAGCGAGATCCTGGTAGACTAATTCCACAACACCACATTTGGCATTCATTAGCTGTCCTAGCTGTGGGGCTAAGTAGGAACAGTTAGAAAGGCTGAACCTCCATTTCACCCCTCAGAGGTGGTCTTCTCAGCACAGCTTTGAGACCCATGGATAAATCAGTATGGGGCAGAAAGTCCTGTAGTAGGTACATGGGTAATTACATGACTTTGCTTTGAAGAGCTCTGAATATTTCCTTCAGCAGCACTGCATATGATTACATACTCCTTTCAGACTGTTAATAGTGCAATGAAACGAGGTAAAAGCAATCTTTCTTTTCCCTTCAAGCTTCCTAAGTGTGAATAATAGAGAAAGGAAGAGAAAAAGTTGAAGTACCTACCTGAGAGAAAAGTACCTAGCCTGAGGAAAGGAAAACCTGAAGAATGCAGGTAATAGTATCTTAAATATTTGTTTACTGAGCAAATGTAATTTGCTCTTTTATTTTCATGGAGAGTTTTTTTAGTACTCACACAGACAAATTGACATTGCAAAAGATCCTCATTCTCAAGATCGATCTGCATTCATAGGCTTTATTTAGATTGACTGCTCCTGTGTGGCGGCAAAGAGATAAACGTTCTCCTGAAGCGCTCTTACTGTAGGTACAATGCAACCCAAGGAGAATCAAGTCAATCAGCACTAAATTTGCATTCTGAATAACCTACTACAAAGCACTTTTAATGTTTTAAACACCATTTGTCACTGTCACACTGGAAGAAAAATTACAGTTCACTTCAGCTAAGTGGTAGCTCACTTCAACAACATGAAAGTCCTCTGAACTTCTGCTTTTATTCTGACCTTGTAAGCAGCTTTCTGTGAGTTAAAAATTGGAAAGGAGGGAAAGAGCAGAAGTTTCAGTGGGGCTTCAACCCTGCAGACAAGTGGAACACCTTAAGGTTAGTTAGGGGATAAGCAGGTGTGAAGACCCCTAACACAATGCCCACTGCAGGTCCCTGGTTCAGCTGGATACCTGGTTTGAAGATGAATCTCACATCTCTGCAAGACAAGCAGTCTGTGGGCCATATTGTAGATAAAATAATGTTTGCCAAAGACTGTTAGGTGCCAAGTAAAGCTTTGACTGTCAAACTCTGAAGGAGCAAGAAGAGGAAGAAAAGTCACCATGGCAAAGCTCATTTGTAGACTGATTTTGGGAAAAGCAAAGTCTGATAACAACTGACTTGTGAAACTGAGCACGGACCCGCCCTGAGGGTTGGTCTGAGGAACATCTCTGAAGGAGAAGAAAAGTATGCCTCAGATTGCCTGTCTGCTCATGTTCTTTTCTGACTGGAAGTTTTGGGGAAATTTCTTAAACACAGTCCTCCACTATTTCACAGAATCACAGACTCCGAATGGCTGTGTTTAGAAAGGACTTCTGGAGATCACCTAGTTGAGCCCCCCTGTTCAAATTAGGTCAAGTAGATCGAGTTGTCCACAGCCATGTCCAGATGTCTTTTGAATTACTTCAAGGATGGAGTCCATGGGATGGTGCCCCACAGTCATGCGGGACAACCTGTTCCAGTGTTTGACCGCCCTCAGAGTAAAAAAGTATTTTCTTCTGTTTTAGCAGAGTTTCTTGTATTGCAATTTGTGCTCTCTTATCCTCTGACTGGACACTGCTGAGAACTGGCTACACTGCTCATTATTCCCTCCATCAGGTATTTATATGCATTGATAAGATGTCCCCTGAGCCTGCTGTTCTCCAAACTGAACAATCCCAGCTCTCTCAGTCTCTCCCCCTTAATTCTTTTTATTTCATGTTCAGCATGTGCTCAAGGTTGTGCTGGGTCTGCTTTAAGAGAGAGGCTTTAGCCCTTTATTTCAGCAATATGAATTCTCAAGTACACTAAAATGTCCACGTTATGTCAAACAGTAAAACTGGAAAGAGCCCCAAAGTCCTTTCAACTCCTCTGCTTTCAGCTCTAACTTGCCGAAGCTGTTCCCTGCCAATTTCTTTTTTGCATATTGGAGCTCCTAAACAGCAGAAAGTCCGTTGCTTTGCTTTGCTTTGCTTTGCTTTCCCATGAGGTTACAGGCAGTGTGAGTGTGCTGGGTACTGCGCTGCCGGCTCAGAGGAGGGTGCACCGCGGGACCTGCTGAGGGATGCCCTGAGAGGTGGGTCCCCGCCATCCCCCAGCTTCTCTCCTCAGGACACAGAGGGAGGTGATTTCCCTCCGTGAGCAGACCTTTCCTCTCACAGAGCACTCCTTGAAACTCACACACCCTTTTTGCTCAAGTGCTTCTTTCTAATGTCCATCTGGTTTTGAGTAGAGAAGTCCTCAGGGCAAAGAAAAAGAGAATATGGCTCTGCTTCTTTAACCACAATATTCTGATAAGGATATATGAAATTCCCATTAACATAGGAGCCACATACTTCTTTATACTTTATTCATTCAGTGCACGTTAAATAATCAAGAAAGGGGTTTTTTTCTACTGTCAAAGTTAATTTTTCTCTTTAAAAAATAGTGTTGCAGATACTTATGAATAGGATAGTGATTTCATTAAAAACTCAGAGTTTATGTTTGTGTTCTTTTGAAAGTTAAGGATAAACTCATTTTCCCATACAGATTTAAAATTATTTTTCTAATTTCTTTTTCTAAATATTGAATGTTTTTTATTCACTTAATAGACATCTTTTTAACATTCTGCAATTTTTGGAACTATTTTTGTAGACTTGAAGAGAATTTTACTCTCAGAATAAGAAAATAGATAATTGTTTCAAAACAGTTGCAGCAAAAATGCTTGTTAAAAATGTGATAAAATGTCATCGTCACTGAAGTACCACAAAGACTATTTCCATCTCACTGATTTTTTTAAATTTTTGTCTTTAGAAGTTGTTTTTAAGCAAAACACTGCTTGCACACACTTTTTATGAGCAACTCAAGGCAAAACTGAATATACTAGTAAATTAAACAAATGCAATGCTTTATTATTGTTTTCCCTTCATGATAGCTATCTCAGCATTAAATCCTTCTGGAGACAAAGCATTGTAGGTTTTTGTTGCTTTTTTTCTTTTTTTTTTTCTGTGATATAGCATGGTAGAGAAATGGTCTATGTATAACACACACACACCCACCCCCCAAAAAAAAAAAACCAAACAAAAACAAACCACCAAAACCCACAAATAATTTAATTCTTGGATGCAGCCCAGAGACAGTAGACATAGATAATAAAGTAGCCCTATTCAGCCTTAATTGTTTTTTCAGTTTCTCTTTCTGCTTTTTATAACTTAGAAATTCTTTTTCAATAGTGAAAAGAAATACTTTACAGCATAAACATAAATTAATACTTTGTTTTGATATGCATTTATTTTTTTGCACACTGTCTCCAACTTCCACTAACATGTTGAAATGAATCCTGAAAAAAGGAGCTGTTCTTTACCAGGTTAATACTTTTGAATATATTCTGTGTTCCATTCATGCAGATAAATTCAGATTACTGTTACAGAATTTAACCTCAATTTATCCCTTCTCCTGAACTGAAAGTCAGAGCAACAAGAACTGAAAAGAATTTAAAGGCATTTAGCTAAGGAAATCAAATTGTTACATCTTTTCATGCGTCGTCATGTAGAGGAATTCAGAACAGCAGTGACAGATTTCTTTTTCCTAGCCTCACACAGTTAGATAAATGTGAATTGTTGATTCAGTTCCTTTAGCAAGAGAAGTGTAGGACGTAAATATAAATAGGATAGAAATAAAAGTATTATGTGTAGCTATGACTGCTAGTTGTCACCTCTAGAGATGGGGAAAAAAATGGGAAAAAAATTTATGTCTTTGATTCAAGTAGGATTATTTCCATCCACTATCATCTCATGCAGATTTATAAAAGCTTCTGATAAGGAAAATTGCTCCTAGGGAGTTCACTTTCTGGAATATACACTGCTGAGTCCTTGCCAGACTAACAGGTCTGAGTCAGACCTACCCTAATCATTTTATCCATAGCCTGATTGTCCATGTGCCTTATAATCTTGGACCTCGTTCAAAATAAATAATGGCAGTAACAAGCCACAGGCTGAACTTTCCTCTGAAATTTTTTTAAGACAACATCTTCTTGCATAAGGCAAGCAACATCTGCTAAACCAAATGAGGAAGAAATCCTTAACGGCTAGGATGGAGAAGAGGAAAATAAAGGAAGATCAGGGAGAAGTCCTATACCAGTGAAATCAGAAGGATTTCTGCCTCAGGCTCCAGGCAAACTGGGAATGTGCTCCTTACCTCCGCTCTCCCGTTTGTCACAACTCTGAATGGGGTAAACTAATGCCTCCGCAGCTCTACTTCTCCCAGTTGAATGTGAACAATACTTCCTATTTAAATACTTCAATCTTCTAATACAAGACTTAGCCTCTTTGACTCCAGCTTGCACACTGGAGTTCAGAGGCATGCAGCACTTCACTGGTGCTTCCTAAATATACAGGCGTTGTGGTTTGTACACCCACACCCTTCAACCAAATGTTGGTCCTCTGCATTTGGCCTATTAAGAACTTTAGAATTTGATATTTCCACAAACACATAAAAAAGGTCAACATTAACTTCTTCCTGTATGATAACTCTGATTACTTGTGTCTATTGAGTATGTTACAGGTTTTGTCCTACACTCCGACAAATTATAATTTGTGATACACTCTCATTACTTGTAGGCAGCAAAAGACCTTTTCTGAGACAAGAGCAGATTTTCCAGCCTCCGTGAGAATAGCAAGGCACTCAAGAAGTGTGTCCCGCAGTTTGGAATTGCCTTTTATGTTAGTGTTATGTTGAGGGTTGTCACATTTAATAAATTTTAATACTTTTCAAGTTGCATTTTCATATATAGAAGTATAACAGAAAGTACAATGACATCCAACTGATGTTGAAGTTAGAGTAAATCAGTGATCCAATTGCGCATAATTCAAACTCACCAGATTTATTTCTTTCCACTAGAGAACGTCTGTCAGAGCCAGGAAAAAATTTTATCACCAGGCTAAATTCATATCAACAATTAAATAATCGTTTACAGAAACGGCAATTTTGCTTTGCAAATAGCACAATGACTCCCTGAAGCCCTTTTTTTCTTCCTGAATCCCTCAACCCTTTTCTCTTTTGTGTCTTTGTACATTTTTAGCTCTTTGCAGCAAACTTTTGTTTGCCTGGGACTGTAACTACTGCCTATCTTTCACATAAAAAAGCACACACAAACTATTCACATTTGAGGTTGGACAAGTATTTGTTTTTATTTGAATTTACTAGCTGTTAGCAATAAAAAAAAAATGTAAATAACTGAAAGAGGATGATCCGGAAAGCAAAATTCCTTTTTGTCTCCGGCATCAGGTCTGGACGAGCCAGGAGGAAAGAAACCCAAAACAGTCTAAACCTCTAATGCTGTTTTGCCTGAGTATGTTGGATATTTTTGTAAATTTAATGATTTGTTAGGATAGGCTTGGGATCTCTGAAGGGAAAAGATATGCGATACAGGAATGGGAGTAGGAGTGTCTTGATTTCTGCAGAAAGCATAGGACTGTGTGAACAATTGCAACCAAGGAGGTTTCAGCACTAAGTCTCCCCGAGCTGCAAGTACTCTGTCTCTGCCTAAAGTCACACTGAAATTATGGGGGAAACTATGTCAGTGCAGCGAGGCAGCCTCTGAAGGGAGGGGAATCTAAAAATGGAAGACCATTTGTACATGATTATCTATTGTAAACTCATAATCCAGGCCATCCTTAATAAAAACATTGAGTTCACACAGACCTTTCTACATCCTCAGGAATGCAGAACTGGAAGAGAGCGCTGAATCACCGAGCCTCGTTTCCTGTTACTTTGGGCACCATATTGCAAGTTATCTTTCATAAAGTTGAAGAAGATCCCGAAATCCGTTATGAAGGAGGTCACTATCACAATCTCTGTTTCACAGATGAAGAAATTTGATCCTTGGAGGGATGGAATGACAAATCCATGGCCATCCAATAGCCCAATAGAAATACTTGGACCAAACCCCATTTTCTCAAGCATCCACCCCATGCTTTAGCCCCCACGCTGATCAGGGGCTTCAAAGGTGCTTTCCAGATTTCAATGATCAGTGTCCCACAACACCGTTGTTGTCCATGCTTGCAATGCTTTGCCTTGCTGATTTATGTTAAAAAGGACTCAGCGCTCTGCAGTAATATCGGAGAAATTCTTCAGCACACATTTTTTTCTGGCATTTCTCGGAACACAGAATTGCTCCCAAAGTGACTGGCTTCTGGAAGCTATTGGAAAACAACACGAAGCCTTCAGTTTCTGAATAAAACTTTCCACCTGTCCTCATGGATACTGAAAATTAAAGTGTGCAATTTTGTCAATTACAATAGAAAATACCAGGGCCATTACTTGAGATGGCTATGTATTAAATACAGACCACCCCAGACTGCCTTTAAACAACAGCAGGAAAGAGATCACTGTTCATGGGGCTGGGACCTGCCAATCAGACCAAGGCTGAATGCCTGTCAGTCTCCCTCATATTTGACTTGGAAGCAACTCATATCAATATGTAGTCAGGAAATGGCTCTTTAATCACTGCAAAGTCTCTCCTGATTTTAGAGATTAAATCAGCCACAGGCTGTTTGGGTCTTTTCCCTTTTTTTTAACTCCTCCAAGATAACTGATGATAGCATTTGAGAATGATTAGCCATGCCGCACGGCGTAAGCATACAGCTTGCTCCGATTTCATGCATTACAGGCCGTGCTGTACAACACCGATCTCAGATAACAGGACATCCAAAGACATCTGACAGACTTGTCTATGAGTGATATATGGGGGGAAGACAACTTGAAATACGGAAGGAAAATAAATGACCCGATATATTAACGATGATCTTGCTAGAAATGCTGTAGGGAGATGGGCCAAGAAAAGAGCAGGGTCTCCGCAGGGATCCCATTGAGATGGGATTCAAAAGGCACATCCTAAAAAGTACAGTTAGAAGTGCTCCTGCTCCAGGAGGAGTGTCCAGTGGGACGGGTGTATGTTCACAAAGGTACCCTTAAGGCTAGCAAAATGGCAACTGGTGCTGGCAGCTCTAGGGCAACAAGTGACAGCCAAGACACTGCAGGAGTGTGCTTTGGAAAAAGCAGTGGAGGTTAAGGGGGAAGGAAAAGAAGGAAGCAGGAAGCCAGGAAGCCAGTCCCTGGGGTGGGACAAAACCAGGGTGTCCAGGTGGGAGGCGAGAGGAGCAGGTGGGAGAGGACCTGGGTCAGATCAACTTCTCTTAAGACAGAGGCTATGATGTGTGGCCTCAGGGAAGGGAGGTGCGAGGTGTTTGGGACAGGACATCACACGCAGAGGTGCTTTATGTAAATATCTGTGCACTTGCACAGCAGAAACCCAGAGAAGAGGAATGGGAAAGCACAACCTACACATTATCAGCACCCTGAATCACTGAATTCAGTCTGATGAGCTGATGGCTTGTCACTTGGTGTGGAAAAGAGGCTCAAGGATGGCAGAGCTCCTGCTCTGATACCAAGGAAGTTGTCGCTGGGACCGTCAAGTCAGCCCCTACTCTTCTCACAGCGATCTGGCTTGCTTCAAGCACAGGAATACTCCCCAGCGTGACACATAGCCAAATAAATCCTCTGGGAAGTTATTTTTCTCAGATCCTGCATTTCTCTAATAACATATTTGCCATGTTTCACTCATGCGTCTCCACGCTTTTTTCTCCCATATTAAATACACAGAGGAAACAAGGTATTGCTGCAGCAGTCCCTCACCCCACTCCTACCAGTAAGTTTGATTCTTTCCATGATGTTTAAAGGATAAAAAAAATGAACTATCAGGTAAAATTTTACAGCAAAAACTTTTCCTTTTTGCTTTTCCTTTTTTGCTATGAGTTCTTTTTTTTCCCTTGCCTGTTTGCAGGTTGTTGCTATTCACACACTAAACCATGCTTGCCCACCTCATTTAAACTCAGAAAATGTGCAGCCAAATGGACTATTTTGTTGCACGTTTCTGCCATTCAAACACTAGTACAAAATGAAATGGAGAAAAGGCAGAACTCATTTGGTTCCTCAAGGCTTCTCAAAAAGCCACTGAAATCAGCAGCTCCTTTTAACAAGTGTGGAGTGAGTCAGGCTGTACAACCTCCGTTAGAAATACCAGCAGGACCATGTAAGGATAGGGGGTGGTATGCACAGAAAAGCTGCAACAGCACATATACAGCCATTTTAGAAAGACGCACAAGAAGTAACTGCAAACCTTGAGATCTTTGAAACACCTCTAGAAAAAACGAGGCACAATTCCCAAGTTTGCCTTCCTGAGTGTCTCCAACTACAATTACTTCTTAAAGAATTAGCTATTAATTTGAAACCTCACACCGGTCTCACATTCAGCCTCTTCTCACAGAGAGTTGCCTCTGCTCTAGGAACTGCAGAACTCGAGCTTCTTCTCAAAGAACAACAGGATGATGAGATCACGGTCTCACTTGGCATTCCAGTGTTGCTCTTTGCAACACAGACATGAAATTTTGTCTCGACAAATCAGTCTCACAACAGTAACTGAACTCTAAAGATAAATTTCCGAAAAATCCCACACTAAATTAACAAGTACAAGAGGCTGTAGTTATTGCTCTTTTCAAGATGGTCACTGAGAATTCAGGTTTCTCAATTTCAACTCCTATATACCTCCTGCTTTATTCCAAGCCCTTTCCTTAAAACCATGGAAAAAGAATATAGCAACGCTTCAAAATCAGTTCTTCAATATTACTGACTTTATATCAATTGAGTAACTGACAATACACCCCGGATAGGTCATTTTTTCCATGAAATACCTCCAGCTGTGATATTGCCTCATGCCAGATTGGACTAGACAAACGTATGTCAGCCAATCTCCACAGCTGATGTTGAATTGAAAAGATTTGATATGGGGAATTAAAAGATAAAGATGAGTGAATAATCAGTGATGAATAGACAATAAGAAATTGCCTACTGAACCAAATTTGTATCCCTATGTGTACACATGGTTCTGCTTATGAATTACTATTGTTATCTCTTTTTCTAACTCTTTTATCAGCTAATTTATATGATCAGTTCTTGGGCCCTGGATTCTTTTTAAACACTTGCGAGCATTCATGACTTGGAATTTGCATTGGAAAATAGATTACATAATATTGTCTCTGCTCCTTTGCTAAATGAATGTGGTTAGTCTTTGAATTAGCATTGTAAATGGTTCACTTTAAAGATAACGTATCATTTCTGAGAGTTTGGGTTTGTGGGTTTTTTTATATAATCAGTCTTAGGATAGTAGGTGTCTGCTAGAAATTTCAGAAGTGGAATGCCAGTAACTGCATAAAAGTACCAATAAATAACTTTTAAATACATATATATATATACAAACTTCTTTACTTAGCTGTCAGTATAGAGATTGGATAAAATGTATGGAATTTTGGCTTGAAAACTCCTGAACCATGCACTTTTCTCACTTCATCCTGCTAAATTTTGTATTTGATTAGATGTGACAACTGCTGCTAAAAATACTGGAGTTTGTGGAGTGACAGTATAACTCCAGTCTGCACAAGAGAGGGCCAAATTCAGCTCCACTCAGAAGATATAAATCCTGAAATACTTCACTGGAGTCAGGAGAGCTGGTCTAGATTTGCACCCTATGAGAACACAAGCTGGCTCACAAAGCTAAAGAGTGCAATTCAGCTGGCAGTCCTGTACTGATTTTTCACTTGGGTTGCACTTCTGCCAACATGTTTTGCAACTTCGCCTCTTTTCAGTGGTATTTACTGGGAAGCTCTGGATTTTATGGAAAGATGAGAGCCTTCTCCATTTCACCAATATTCACTTCCCCAACCCTTCCATTCAAGTGAAGTGAGCCAGAGACTGGAGAGGTTGGTCTGCCCCTGAGTTCAGCACTCAGTACTTTTGTCGATGAAGATGTGCAGTGCATGCAGACAATAGTTTTCTGCTGCCAAGCTGCATTGGTTTGCTTTTACCCAGCAAGTCCACTCCTGGTCTTTGTACCAGCCGTCTTGGTGAGCATTGTTTCTGAAAATTCCTCCTTCTTCCTCCTTCCCCTTTCCCATCTTCTTTGCAGTTGCAAAAAATCACAGAATCATGCAATTGCCCTTGTTGGAAGGGACCTTTAAGATCATCGAGTCCAACCATCAACCTAACACTGACAAAAACCGTGACTAAACCGTGTCCCTAAGCCCCACATCTACTCATCTTTCAAATACCTCCAGGGATGGTGATTCAACCACTTCCCTGGGCAGCCCGTTCAATCTTCGATAAAAATTTCGGTGAAGAAATTTTTCTTAATATCCAATGTAAACCTCCCCTGGCGCAACTTGAGGCTGTTTCCTCTTGTCCTATCACCTGTTACTTGGGAGAAGAGACCAATCCCCACTTTGCTACAATCTCCTTTCAGGTACTTGTAAGGAGCAACAAGGTCTCCCCTCAGCCTCCTTTTCTCCAGACTAAACAACCCCAATTCCCTCAGCCGCTCCTCATAAGACTTGTGCTCCAGACCCCTCACCAGCTTTGTTGTCCTTCTCTGGACACACTCCAGTATCTCAATGTCTTTCTTGTAGTGAGGGGCCCAAAACTGGACACAGTATTCAAGATGAGGCCTTACCAGTTGGTGACCAGGTGGAGGTGACCAGAAGAAATATTCTGCAGCACTTTGTACTATATTTCAAATGCACCCCACAGTCTAGAAAAAAGCCCTGCTGGAGCAAGACATGCGTGTGATGTCTCTGCTATGCTCATGGTGCAGTCTCCAAGCAGCTGTAATCACACCATACTCAGTCTGCCGTCCTTCCCTCCCTTTTGCTCATCTAGTGCTAACTACACACGTAGTTGGGTCACCAGGGGGATTATAAACATAATGGGTTCACGGGTCACAGAACAAATTTCTCAATATGACCACTCTGCTGTCTCAGGTGGCAGGACCACTGCGTAGGACAGCAATACTCAGGTGTTCTTTATACCAAGTGAGTGTCCTGCACTGGAGAAAAACACCTCAGAATTTTAAAATAAATATTTTACAGGTAAAAGATGGAAAAAACTGGCAGCTAAAAATGGCCTTCATCTCATTAAGATTTCCAGCTCGTACCCTTATTGCTGCCAGCCCAATCTGAAGAAAGCCTTTGGGGTTGTTCTGGCAGCAAATTAGCAGCTCATAATGTCTGGAATGGATTCAAATGTCCCATCGGGATAATGCCATGCTTTCTTTAGTAAAACATCCCATACTAGAAACAGAACTAGCTGGGTTTTACCTTTCCCTATATAATGTATCACGGTTATGTTTTTGCATGAGTTACCAAAGGAAAATGTTACTAATTGTCTGCCATGGTTGTACTGGTAGGTACATAAACAGAATTATCCTTTGTTACCTTCCTTTCAAATTTATTAATGCCCTCAACAGAAGCTTAAACAACGTCTCTCAGGACTTGTCAAAATTCAAGGGTAGGAGTAAACAGCAGCTTTAAGCTTCTGGGTACTTTGGAATTGCATGCTGTGCACAATGCTAGCTTCCCAGCTTCCATAACGGTTTCACAAGCCTCCAGAAGTTCAAAGTGATAAATGTAAGTAGCCAGACTATTCTACAGTTGTCGGCACAATGTGGTATCAAAGTCCTATATTAAAATGAACAGCCATCAAAATAGAGGAATGAATTTTCAGTTGTAGCCCACAGGAATTTCTGCATCCAGATCCCATTAATCATCAGAGCTCTGCATGGAGTTCCTTGTACAAAACCTTTAACATTCAGCTTCGTATGGTAAGTTATGACAGGCATGGGACCAGGGCCAAATTCTGCCCTCAGTTATATCTCAGCAATACCATTAGCTTCTGTCAAGTTGCACAGCCACGGTCAAAGTCAGATCTGGTCATTTGTCTAGCGTGTAGCTCTCACAGCACATCAGTTTCAATGGGCCCATTTATGTGCTTTAAAACCAAACACGTAGCTAGTGCTTGGATAAATTGGGAACCAAAATGAAGTTTGAGATGTGTCTTCTTACACTAGGAAGAGTTCAACATTTAGGTTTCTGCCAGAATACACAAGTCTGACACTATCAGATGAAGAATGTCACGGGATATTTAATTACCAAAATTAGCCAGAGGAATTCAGGTTTTGGGTCTCGACAGAAAAACATGTGAAATATATACTGTGTGTTTACATTTTGTGAACAGCTTCTCTTTATTTTTTCATAACTTGATTTTTCAGTGCTTCGGAATAAATATATGCAAGCTTAAAATGTTTTTTTTCCATTCCAAATGACAGAAGGAACCGTTTAAACTGTTGTGGTGAGCTTAAAAGACGAAATCAAGTTAGTTTTTCTTCCATAGCTGGCTAGAACTAATATTTGTTACCCAGTTTAGGTAGCAGTTCAATTTCAGAAAAAGTTGCACACAAAACATTTGGCTTTATGAAATATTCACAACTATTTTTCTTGGCTTCTGTTCACTGGCAGGCAAAGGGGGTGTTTTAAATATAAAGTGTGGATTTTACAGTGCATCTTTACCGTACATGGACAATGGTGGAGACACACCTCTTTACAGCACATTCAAGACTTGAAAGCTACAATTTACAATAAGTAATTGCGCACAAAAGGAAAACATTGCATCTGCTGCCCTTACCACAATGATCCGTGCATGGTATTTTCTTGCTGAGTACTCAAGTTAAAGCTCAACCAATGAATCATCTACCGTTGCTTCTGTAACTTGTGCAGTTTGAAATGTGCTACTTTTTGGCAGTAAATTTCTGATGGCTAAAAAAGAATGCAAACCAGACAGAGTGAGGCCAGATCAGTGAACTTAATAAGAGGTAAGAGAGCTAGTGTTTCTGGGAGGCATAGCATTTGTGAACTGTGTCAAAATGGAAATCAGAAATATAAAACCAGTGTTACCTGGCAGGTTTCCATATAAACTTTTGATATTTATAAATAAAATGATCTCAACAGAATAATGTGAACTTGGGTAAAGGCATATAAATATATATATATATGCATATATATGCATTCATACAGCAGTAGACTCCATAAATCTGAAGAGGAATTGTATTGGCTTCATTCAAGCACTCACTTGGCACCTCAGTTTTAGGCACCTAGCAACACTGAGTTAAGTGCTTAAATTCCCTTTACAGTCAGAAGGAGAAACACAGGTGTCTTTGAAAGGCTGCAGAGAGAAAAGGTCTAACCACTCAGACAGACTCTCTTCTGGAACCCTTCAATGTCACCTGTCCTCTTCCGTTGACTACAACAGCAAGTGGCACAGTTACTTTGGGAGAGTTACTTCATCAGATTCATAAAATATAGGGACAAGTTAGACGTCTAAGTTAGGCTAACTGGATCTAACCTTGATTTCTGATCAAGATAAGGAAACTAATTAAGCTGCAGACTCCCACTGAGCTGCCCGTGTAGGACAAGAAAAAGAAAGCAATCCATGAAATCAAGTCCAACAAAAACACCACTAATCAGTGGACTATTTACAAAGACTCACAAGGTATGATAGAGGCCAGAAACTCAGGGATTCCAGGCACATTAGAGCTGTATCTGCACAATTAGAATAACCACATCTATAAACCACAGAAATCACTTCTATGCAGCTACAGCAATTTACATTATCAACCATCAATAGTACCAACTATCATTAAGTTTGTCTAGCAATTTCCCCACCATAAAAGTGTTTTCAGTAGCTCAGAAAATTATTAAACAATAACTACTTAAGCTGCTTCAGACTGAATTTTGAACTGCCTTTAAGAAAATATTCTTTTAAAACTTCTTAGCCAAAAGACATGAAGGATTTCCAAGAGTTCAGCCAGAAGAAAATACATATTTTTGTCCGTATTTTTAAAAATCTGGCAGATTTTCTTCTTTCAGTAGTTGACCTGCCCTCCTTGTGAAAAGGCATAATACTCATCAGGGACCCTTTGTGTCAAGAACACGCTTTCAGCTGCCCCTAAGAAAATCTATCCTCACAACAGCACAGATTGTCCTCTGGGGATACTGGTCTCCCTGTGTGGCTACAAAGAGCTTCTAGAATCAGCTAAGACTACTCTGATATTAACTTTTTGATAGTTCAAGTTAGAAAAGATGTACTACCTATTTGATATGCCACTTATTTTCTATTTAAATTAGCCCAGAGAAACTAGTTACATAGCTGATGGAAAAAGGCAATCTGTAGTAAACAATGGTGATAAATTCAGAGCAAAACAGTTTGGCAAGAGCAGTTAGGTTCATAACTTTGAAATCCTCAGACGCCTTCCAGATGCACCCACCTGCCCCCAGAGACTGTCCAGGGCACCTGGGCTCCAAACTTGTCCAACTCAGTAAAGACATCTGTATTCAGAAAATAGGGGTACTCCTTTAATAGAATATCAACGTGAATTGTCTCATTTAGCATAAGACAAAGTATAGGCTAAACTGAAAGGCTCACTTTTACACCCGAAGGAGTCTCCACACACTCAAAGATATTCAGGGTGTGGTTACACCAGCTTAACTTTGTCTATATAACCGGTAAAACTTTCCCATGTCAACAGGGCTTTATCTTCAGGAAATCTAACTGCATAAGGGAATGCAAGTTCAAGGGGGTCTAAATTACTCTATGACCATCTTAGATTACAACAAAACATGAATTTGGCTGAAGTGCACTGAGTACAGGAAGCATTATAGTCCTGCTTAGCTATGGTGCTGTTTTTGCCAGTGCTCAAGCCTAGCCTATGGAGGGATAGCACAGTCAGCTCGAGTATGCAGCACTTTGGCAGGAGGAAGCCAGACGAAAATTGCCTTCAGTGGTGAAGGATAACAGGGCTCCAGCGATGCCTCCCTGGAGCGCCACAAACTGAATCGCCAGCTCGGCTCTCGCTTCTCCAGGTTTTACTGCAGTGGCTTTGCTCATCCCTCACCGGAGCAGGGCAGGCAGGTGTGTCGCGTGTCCAGCTGACAGCCTTCACCCTCACAACTCCATTTCCTCTTTTACGCAGGCTCTGCTTAAGTGCCTAATCCTGTGTTTAGGACATCATGTTCTGTTGCTATGGAAGTTATTGGGATGTCAGAGGTTTAGCATAATGACTTGACTGTAGGGCTAGAGCTGGGGTAAGGGAGGAGATTAACCATGAGAGAAACCAGTGCTGTGACTCCTTGATTGCTAGCATACATGGAGATGTTCTCTGAGCCCAACACACAGCCCTAAGGACAGATTAGAAAGTGGTCTGAGGTGTGTTTTGTGTTTCAGCTCCTCTTTGGATGAGTTTTTCTGAAAGACACAGAGCTTGCACTCATACTTTTTCAGGTTTCTCAGAGTTTGCAGTTCGTTTCCTCCTTCCATCCAGCCTTTCACACACTTCCCAAATGACTACATTTTGTATGTATGGTGAAGCAAGTTAAATTCCAGAGCACTTTTCTATAGCCAAGACATCAGTTTTCCTTCTTACTTGCTGGAATCTGGTGTTTAAGTCCTTATTGATTGTCCTGGTTTGTAGAAGTGACATCTGTAAGTCCCTATCTTGTTTGGTAATTTTCACTCTAAATCTCAGCTCAAATCATCTCATGATAAATCCCTTTCCCTCATCATTCTCACCCCATCTGCTCTCCCTAGGGAGACCTTTATTTTCCATCCTCCAAGCTCATCTCTTCGAACAGCAAGGAAGCTGTCAGCTGCTATGAAGATTTGTAGGGCACTAAATCTTATACGTTAAACCTTTAAATACATTTATCCAGGTAAAACATTTTGAAGCAAATATATAAACTCTGAAGGTTTGCTAGCATATGGCATAATGATTAGCAACCAGATACCAATGATTTTCATCCCCTTTATTATCATTATTTTAACAGTATAAAATCTCTTTTCCATTTATCAGTTTGTTTGAAAAAATGCTCTGCTCAGTTTTTCCTTCATCAGCTTCATCATTCTCATTACTGAAGTAATGGCTGAATCCAAAAGTCATCAATTTCATTAGGTGAAACACCCCACAGCATGAATTCTGACCCTGACCTGTCTACAAGAACATTTCTGATGAAGTTTCCTTTCTAAGTAAATACTGCATCAGAATTATCAAAACTGTTCTTCCAATGTTTTAGGCCTCTTTATTCACCAAAGTATATAGCGTCAGAAATAGCTAGATTGCATTTTCCTGAATGCCCTGAGTTTCATTTCAAGGGATGAATCACAACATGGTTTGATTTTTTGTTCATCCAACTTCGTTTGTCCGTTGCCTGAGTACAGTATGAGTCATTCACCAAATCTACATGCCAGGATTCCTGCCTACTGGAAGTTTTTAATATCTGCCATAATATCAAAATTCATATGGTGGGTCTTTTGCCAAACAGACTACTCTTTTATTTTATTTTTCTTTAGTTAGAAAAAGGCTTTGAGATTTTTTGGTTATATACTTTGTAAGTTTCAAGCCTGTAATAGTGTTTGCTTTGTGAGCTGCTACTTGTATCATGCAGCTGGGCACTGGCAGGATTAACAGGAAAACACAGAGAAGAAATTGCAGGAATCTGTGATAGAAAGGGACTATGAAGTCATCTGGTCCATCTTTTGCCAATATAGGCCTGTTCCCTGCAGTATATCAAAGTACGAGCACTTTAAACAGCCTTTCTTAAACTGAAGAGGAAGCATCTAAAGTTAGCAGCTGCAGGTGTGACCCCAGAAGAAGGAATAGGTGGCTTATGGTGATCCAGGGTAGCCCTGTGCAGCCACCACGCTGAAGGATGGCCAGAGAGCCTCACTGAGACCAGCTAATTACAACTGGATTACTGCGTCCTGAAACCTATAGGCTTTCTCAGCCTATTTGTTCTCAGTCTCCTCTCCCTTAGGGAGGAGCACCGGGATGTTAGCTTATTCCAGTTTCTGAAATATACTCTTACTTCCAGCCAGGCCTTTCTTGAAGCTGTTGGATTGTACTGTCAGTTGAAAGCTGTTCTTCCTGGAGAGACAAATTCAGCATCCCTGCCCTGTGGCATAGGGATGCACCCGCTGACTTTGCCTCCCTAGCGCTTCAGTCAGAATTCTTCTCTGCAGATGGCTTCTCTACAGGCACCAGTGCAAGCAAGGGCTGCAGAATCAGGCCCTGAGGTAGTAAGACTTACCAAATTTAACTGCACAACACAGCTCATGTGCAGTGAAATAAATGTGGTAAACCACCAATGATTCATCATTTACTTATTACAGAAAACAAATAGGTTTTCTTCTGAGTCACACGCATGCTAAGAATTTTTTCCTTCTCAAGTAAAACAAAAACCAGTGTTATTTCAAGGCTGGGTGGAAGAAGTTCAGATAAAACAAGAGCTCCTTGAATCTTTGTTCAAATCAGGAACCTGAACATAAACTTATTTGATGTTCTGAGAGGTCTGGAAATTTCACTTTCCACCCGATGCTGCTGCAGGGCACATTGCTGTCCAACTCAGGGCTACAGAGGGTGACGGACAATGGATATGCTGGGATCCATTTGAAGGTCATGAGACCCCTTTCCTCTTCCCACTCCCACTTTTGGAGAATCTGAGTGTGCTGTTAATAATAATACAAATCTTTTACATTCAAAACTGATCTGATATCAGAGTTCTAGCCAGTCTTGGTCATCATATGCCAGCAAAAGAGATTGTTCACTTTTTTCAAAATGAGCAAATTATCATTGAGGTCAGTTCTGGAGACAGGAAGGGGAAAAAAAAAAACCATAAATAATGAAATAAAGGGACAAATGAAATGACTGGAAAACATTTTGTTTTATCCAGGATCGGAGAAACTTTGGAACAGAAAACTGTTTCTTTTTGCAGTAAAGAAGCACTATTTTAGACCAATATGCTTTGGGGCTTCAGACTGTGAATTGTATATGGATTCTTTTGCCATTAGTTTGAGAGACTTACCTCCTCACTGCCTGCCACAGACTTCAATCTTAAGCAGAGAGAGGTGTGTGATGCACATCATCCCAGGAAATTCCATGTGGGTTTTGCTGAGGAATGCTGAAGAAGAATAGCATCTAAAATTGTCAGCGGATTCAGATGACAAACCCTTGAAAAATTATGGACTCCCAAAATCCATCTGAAAATCAGGAACTGTTTCAGTGACACATTCAGTATAAATATTACTGTGAACATCCAAGGCTACAATATAAGCAACATAGTGTAGGTTCTAACTCTATAAAAATAGGAATGTTTCTTACAGATGTAAGTAAATTAACAAATTGAATACTCTTGGGCAGGTACATTCAACACTGGGCAAGCTGCTTCTTTCCATAGGTACCACAGGAAACTTTTGGGATCTGTGTTACTGCATTTGGCTTCTATCATCTTTCCATATATTATGTTTTCTACATCATCAGTTAAGTGACACATTTCATCATGACAGCTAGTATATCTCATTAACACAGTGCACTGTTAATACACAGACTGGGGAGTAGATTTGGCAAATGTTGTGGAGGAAGAAGCAGAAATGCTTAGCTGAAGCATGGAGGAGAGACCTGAGTGGCAGAAAGGGATGTGAGTAGCTGTCAGTGGCAATGAAGTGAAGCTTCAGACAGCTAGTTGTGCTTGAGGTGATGGCCAACAGTAAGCTAAGACAGTAGAGGGAGATGGCAGATGAAATCACAGCATGTGGAGCCTCAACATAAAGGCAACTTTGAAAGCTCTGACGATAGATTGTTTTGGTACATCTCTGGAATCAAATGAAAGGAGAAAGGAAAAGAGCAATAGCAATGTAAGAATTTGACAATGTCTTCTCTTCTAAGGAGTTTCAAGAGAGATGGGGTGAAAAGGTATCAGGAGCTACAAAGGTGGAAGAGAACCAAGAGGAGAGTCATGGAACACAAGGAGGAGCATATGTCAAGGGAGACTACCAATACCAGCAAAAAGTTGAAGAAAGTTAAAAAGCAGTTCAGGTGTTCAAGACTTCCCCAAGGAGCTTTGAAGAATGGAGTGTTTAAAGAGCAGAAGAGGGCAGGAAAGGGCTCTGGACTGTAGTCAGACCTCCTAAGTCTCTCATGGAGATCACGAAAAAAATCCTTCTGGAAACTCTGCTAAGGCCCGTGGAAAATAAGAAGGTGATTGGTGACAGCCAACATGGCTTCACTAAGGGTAAATCATGCCTGGCAAATTTGGCAGCTGTCTACAATGGTGTTACAGCACTGGTGGATAAGGGAAAATCAACTGATGTCATCTACCTGGACTTGTACAAAGCATTTGACACTGTCTCACATAACATCTTGATCTCTAAATTGGAGAGACATGGATTTGTCGGATGGACCCCTCAGTGGATAAGGAATTGGCTGGATGTCCACACCCAAAGAGTTGCAGTCAACAGCTTGATGTCCAAGTTGCAACCAGTGACGAGTGGCGTTCCTTAGAGGTCAGTACTGGGACCGGTGCTGTTTAACATCTTTGTCACTGAAATGGACAGTGGGATTGAGTGCACCCTCAGCAATTTGCTGATGACACCAAGCTGTGTGGAGCAGTCGACACACTGGAGGGAAGGGATACTGTCCAGAGCGACCCTGACAGGCTTGAGAGGTGGGCCTGTGCGATCATGAAGTTCAACAAGGCTGAGTGCAAAGTCCTGCACATGGGTCAGGGAAATCCCAAGAACAAATACAGGCTGGGCAGATAATGAATGAGAAGGACTTGGGGGTGTGGGTTGATGAAAAGTTCAACATGACCTGGCAATGTGCACTCACAGCCCAAAAAGCCAACCACATCCTGGGCTGAATCAAAAGAAGCGTGGCCAGCAGGTAGAGGGATGTAATTCTCCCTCTTTTGTGAGACTGTGTCCAGCTCTGGGGCCCTCAACATAAGAAGGACACAGACCTGTTGGAGAGGGTCCAGAGGAGGGTCATGAAGATGATCAGAGGGGTGGAGCAACCTGGTCTAGTTGGAGGTGTCCCTGCCCATGGCAGGGGATGTTGGAACTCAATCTTTAAGGTCCCTTCCAACTCTAACCATTCTATGATTCTACAATTCTATGACAGGCTGAGAGAGTTGGAGTTGTTCTGCCTGGAAAAGAGAAGGCTTCAGAAAGACCTCATAGCCCCTTCCAGTACCTAGAAGAGGCCTACAGAAAAGATGGGGAGCAACTTTTTATCAGGGAGTGTAGCGATAGGACAAGAGGTAATGGTTTTAAACTGAAAGGGGGGAGATTTAGTTTAGATATTATGAAGAAATTCTTTAGTGTGAGGGTGGTGAGACACTGGAACAGGTTGCCCAGAGAAGTTGTGGGTGCCCCATCCCTGGAAGTGTTCAAGGCCAGCCTGGATGGGGCTTTGAGCAACCTGGTACAGTGGAAAGTGTCCCTGGCCATGGCATGGGGTTGGAACTAGGTGATCTTTAAGGTCCCTTCCAACTCTAAACATTCTATGATTCTATGGTTCTATTAGTCAGTGTAGTCAGGAGTGTGCTTAGGAAGGAGCCTGTGGTGTAGAAATTAACAGAGAAGTTATATGAAGAATTAAGTGCAGAGGAAAACGAAAAAGTAAGAATCAACAGTGGGCTATGGCTAGATGGTAGAGAGGATCTCAGGAGCAGGTGGAATTTGAACAAGATGCCTTCAGGAAGTTATGCAATAGTGAGAGAGATGGAGAAATTGGTAGTCAGAAATGCAGAGTCCCAGTGAAGGCAGAGGAGGTAGAATTAGGCCATAGGGTTGAGATTCACCTGATTAAATCTACAAATTCTTGGGTACAACTAGTCTCATCCTATTGCAAACAGCTAAAGGTAAGTATGATGGATCACACACTTCACACAAAGTGACAATTTCCTTCCATTAACTACAAAACAAGCCCAGATGCAAGCTTCTGCATTGTCAGTATCAAAACATATTAATTTGGGAGGGAGGAGAGAAGGAAAGAATATTTGAAGAGAAAATGTGGAAAGGGTTAGAACGTGAGATGAAGGAAGGTGCTGAACACAGAGTAGAGAAAAAAGGAGAGAAGTAGGATGTAGAAGAGATCTTGACACTTCTATAAGACTGCTGCCAGACATAAAAAAAAAAGTCTGCAATCACTAACCAGGGTATGCACAGAAGAAATCTCTAATATCAACAGATCCAGCTGCATCCCCAGAAACCTAGGAAATGAAGGGAAGCAGCAGAAGTAGATAGAGTCAACTGGTTCTATTGCGGATACCAGAATCGTGAGTGGGCAGGTGGGTAGTGAAGGGACACACAACCTGACCAGGCATAAACTATTTTTGCTCCAGGTGCAACATACTCCCAATTGAGCAGTACTGTGCCCAGGCAATGCAGGTCTAGCAGAGAGATTAAATAGCTCAAATGCAGCCCCAAATGAACGTGATTAAACTACTTTCAGACTCCAGCGTATAAATCCCCGTTCAGCTGATGGGCTGGAACATGTGGATTCACTGCTTTGCTAGTCCTGGAATCTCTGCATCTGGTCAACATGACCTAAACTGCACCATCTGGATACTTGAGAAAGGCAATGCTTCCCCACTCATAAACAAACAGAACTTTCTTGGGGGGAGCAGGCCAAAGAAGAGAAGCATAACACTAGCTTGGAAAAGCTGCATAATTAACAGTTGAAAAAAACTCTCGGTTTTCAGGATGCTCTGGCAACGGTTCTGAGTCTTTCCTTCTCCTGTAGCTGGGACTGGCTACTGAGGAAGTCATGATTATACCTTCCTTGTTGTACCACTTCCAGCTCAGTGTCCAAGCTTGGAGGCATTCAGGGACACACAGTTTTTATGACTTTTACTACTGAGCCTAGCTGAAATCACCAGTCAGGAGACACAAGCAAGGACCAAAAAACCAGAGGAGCTCCATTTCCTGCCACCTCTGGGCTGCTGAGGGTTTAGTAGCTTTTCAGACAGGGGTGTAGCTCAACACGACCAGTCAGAAGTAAGAACAGATGGCAATAGTTTTGCCAGAGACTAAAAGTCCCTCTATACTGGTTGCACAGGGAGGTTCATGCCTTGGCTCCTGAACAGGCCTCCTCTGGGCTCAGCCTCACGTCACCTCTTCTCCCCGCCGACACTTTGGCAGCACCTGGGCAATGCAATAGGAGCCTGTAGCACAGTGACACACTTGCTCCCTCCTCTCTCTCAAGGGACCATCCTCCCCTGCCTTCTTCCCTCCCTCCTCCTTCCGTTCTGTATCTTTTCTGAGAGTCCCTTACCCTGCTGCAGGGTCTCTTGCCCAGGCACTTTGGAAAGTTACATTCAGATGTGCTATCAGTAAAATCATACCAGACAAAAAAACGCCCCAGATTATTATGTAAGAGAAATGTAAATAAGGTCTTGGCTATTCAGCAAACTTTTCACTTCTCCAGAAGGTGCTGGAAACTCGTTCCTTCCCTTGGGAGCACCTCTGCTTATTTGGATCTTCTCATGGAGGAACTGCTTTTCACCTTCCCAACAGATGTTAACAATGCCATCCCTGCTCCTTTACAGTTTCAAGTGTAAAGGAAAGCCCTAAGCACAGGGCTTACAGGCAGAAGAGAGACAAGGAACATGGCAATGCTGAAGGAAGAGCAGGCAGCAAGGCATGAAGGAAGCATTCAAAGTGAACGTCATAATCTTTCAGTTACTTTAGCAATTGGTGCAGGCAGCATGAACAGCCCATTTCATCCCCTTAGATGCACAGCATTGATGGCACATGCAATAGCTCACCCATGGGAGACTCCAGCAAGCCCAGCAACTGCATTTAAATGCCACAGGTGGTAGGCAGCCTGGATTTTAATGGGAGCCACAGAAAAACAGCATTTGCTGGAGCCACAGATAAATAACATTTGGACTCAGCAGTTGTTACACAGCCTTGTTTACAACCATAAGCAGAGAGCACCCACATTTAGAGGCAGGTACGCTGGGTGTAAAGTATGGGCCAGATCCTGGAAGTGTGTAGGTGTCGCTGGGGCAGCCGGGCCGGTGGCCGGGGAGGGCAGCAAGCCCCATCCCAGGTGCCGCGAGCTCGGCTCCCGCTGACGTCAGTGGAAGTTCAAGGCACTTAACACCTCCCAGGACCAGGCTGCGAGAACGACTTCCAGAAGGAAACTATCTTGAAAACAGATCATGTGCTGTTAAACATAGCATAGATGCAGAAAGGGCAGAGCAGTGTGTGTTGCAAAACGTATCTTCTTTAGTGCCGTATCCCCAAGCTGTGAGCTTATTCACTCTTGGCTCCCTCCTTCCACTGTCTTATCTGTTATGATGTTGGCACAGAGCTGAGTCCGGTGGGACTGCAGAGCTGGAACAAAACAGTAAATGTTCTCCAGGTTTTCTTTTCTTACAGAATTCCCTAACTCCCAACCTACTTAAGGGGGAGCCATGAGCTAAAGTAAAATTATAGTTTTGTCTTCTTCTCAAGCCAGATATCTCCAGAGGGAATACTGCTTGCATTGTACTTTTTTCTGCAGAACTGCTACCTCCACCACAGCACCTTGCAAGGAAAACAGATTCTTTCTGTTCCCTGATGAAGGTTTCAATTAACAAAGGTAGATTAAATGAACAGCCTTTAGTCAATTCAATTTTGTTGTTCTTTATACCAATTGTTCTATGCACTGGAATTTTATATTTAATCTTTTATAGCCAGTCTGAACATTTATATAATGTTATAAAGTCTGCAGCTGTTATATGTGATTTGGCAAAGAAAGGAAGGAGTATGGTTTGGGAGGGGGGAAGCTTCTAGGTCCTCTTATTTATTTTTAGAAATGCAAAGTTTCTAGTTAAAATAAAGTTTAATCAAATAAAAATAGTACTAAATGAAGCAGCCTCAATTTCAAACTTTTGTAGCTCTTTGAATTATTTC